>JAXQQM020092444.1:0-107851 GCA_034641835.2 Pinus albicaulis | reverse complement strand
TATGGTCTTTCTAAGGTAAAATGGAAATTCTAAAGTGAAAAACAAGCTTGGTTATAATTGTTCAAGGAAGTGATATCCCCTATAATGATTTACCAATCTCAAAACTTTAAAAGCAAATTGAAATTACAAATGACAAAAGAAAGTAAACTGCTGAAATGGAAAGTGTTGTTAATCTAATGAATCAAAACAAGAAACTAGTGAATATGAAAACTAAACTATTCTTGCTTCCAACTGAACACAAAAGAAACTACGCTTATGGAAATTCAAAATTGCAATGAAATAAATCTAAATCAGATTACATCAATTCATTTTCTGACCCTTCATCATTAGACCGGCTATGACTTGCGGAAGTAATCATAAACAACTTGTGTAACTGATATTTAATTTGCAGAAAGTAAACTAATACTAAACCATACACACATGATTCAATCCCTCGCCATCAGTCCAGCTGTGGCTTTCGGAGGCAATTGAAGATGTCATACATAATTCAATATATTTAAGTTTGCGGAAAAGAAACTAATACTAAACTACACACTTCATCATGCAGCCCCTCACCATCAGTCCAGCTGTGGCTTTCGGAGGAAACTGAAGACGCTATGAGCAGCTTAATATATCTAATTTTGCAGAAAGGAAACTAATACTAAACTACACATCTCATCATGCGGCCCCTCACCATCAGTCCAGCTGTGGCTTTCGGAGGTAGCTGAAGACACTATGAGTAGCTTAATATGTCTAATTTTAACTACTGAATCAGAGAAGCAAAACTGAAGTGCACAAGACAAGACTGAAGTTAAACAAAGACTGTGGAAAGAAAACTAGTAGCAGAATAATGTCAGTTTCATATCATTAGCAAAAATACTTATGAAAATGCCCCGGGCTGTCTACCTAAAACCTGCACAAGAAAACTGATCAGTGTTTTAACAATCATAAAAACATAAAAGACAGGAATGCAATGGAAATTACAGAAATGTATGAACAGAAATGAAACAACTATGAAATATGAACATGTAATGGGTTATGATACAATGACTACTTAAAGAAATGAAATGAAAAATATATACATTAATACACAGAACCTCGGCTGAGCAGGGGCCCTCTACGCAGCTCTGGTATGATCTTCAAACACGAATTAAGTTATGAAGCAGAGTTTTTCACATTAAAAAGAAAGTCATTACAGGCTGGTGGTATTACGGCTCAAGGCAGCGTAATCACCACATAACAGAGTACGCACATCAACTTAACAGATATATCAACTTAACAACTATCAACTCCTATTCACTAACTCTACGTGCGTATGCAAACTCTCTTTATAAAGCAATAAAATGTAACTGTCTCCTGAAGTTTATGATAACAGCCAGCACGTAGACCACTAAGGCCACGGATTTAGGAGTATGGCCATGTTGGAAAACGGATCTATGGAAGGTGGGCGCTTAAATTCAACTCCAGAACTTTGCACAGATGTCAATTAACCTCCGTAAGCTTGGAAACGGCCGTATGGATTTTTCTATGCCACGAAACAGAGTCCAGCCGACATAGAACTCCACAGTTGACTTCCACGTGGATGGCTTTGACCGCGGCTTTCCTTGACGAATTTACTTGAACCAACAGGACACGAACCATGTCCTTGTCATTCCTAGCCTGCCCATGTGGCTCGTTTCCTTCGTTGACACCTGTAACATTGATTTCCACAAAATAGCTGCGGAAAGTTGCAGCGGCTGCGGAAAGTGACAAGTTTCCGCAGCTGTATGAACAAAATCTAAATAAAATAGAAAACACACAAACATAATTAAAAACCATGTTAGATACCCTTTTGCACATGATATTTGACAATTTTGGAGGTTTAGGTGAGTGAAAGAGATATGGAAAAGTGTATGGAAGAGAGACAAATTCGGGACTCAACATACCCCCACTGTGAAGGTGTTGCATGTCCTCATGCAACCAAAATTTTGACATTTTTTTTTTGTTCAATTCATGTGCCTTGATACTTCAGCCAACACATCTAACCCCCTTCTCTTCTTCTTTGGTACTGCCATCATTCTGGGTTTCTTCATGAGGCACCTGAATTTGATATTCACAAGTGCTCTGCTCAATTTTTGGCATTTCCTTTTTAGCTTCTTATTTTTTCTTTTACCAAATACCCAAATGTAACATAGTATTGTCATGGATAATCTTGTCCAGTTTGCCTTGCTCTTTGAGTGTTTCATTTTCATTTTTGATATGCCGATTCAAAAGCTCAAGCTCAAAAATCTCCTGTTTTAATGACTGAACCAAGTTATCCTGCAATGTAGGAGGCTGAATAGAAGAGGTGCTTGGACCTGTGGCTGCCTTCTCCAGGGATTCTCTATAGTCATAGACCTCCTGCTGTTTGGGGTCTACTTCCGGTGTCTTTTTCATTGGACTGTCCTCAAAATGCTGCAAGGGAGAATTATGTTCAAAATTTGGGTGAGGAGAACTTTCATCAATATTTTGCTGAGAATAAGATGGAGTACGCTCATTGTCTGATTGGGAGTGAAAGGAGTCAGGTTCACTAACTGACTGAAATGGACTATGGTCAGTTGGAGACTGTTCAGATGTCTCTTCACCCAAATCAATGAAATGAGGGCCTTTAATTTGTGTTTTTCTCAGTTTTCCCTTAAGCCTGCTGCTTCTCCTCACTTGCTGTGGTACATTACCCTTTTGTTCTTGTTTTCCTGTTTTTGCCTTTTTAGATAGAGATGACTGTTTTTGAAGAAAAATTAATCTCTCAGATAGAATTTGGTGATCTTCTTCTTCAGAAGAAGAATTTTTATGGACAGCCTCAACAATTTCTTTCCCTTTTGATATTATTGGCTTCTCAATTTTGATCTCCTTCTTCTTCCTTTTTACCAATCTCTCTTCTCTATCATTTTTCTTCATAGTAATAGTAGAAGTATCTTGGATTTCATGTACTGTTCTTTTCCTTCTACTTTTTTTTGCTGTGCTAGCTGCGGGAACTTCCTGTGTAGGAGCAACTTGGGTTTCAACATCCATTTTCTTTCTTCTACTCCTTCTAATTGGATTACCTTCAGGAATTTCCTGAGGTTCTTGAAAGAAGTTTCTTACTAAGAATTGTTCCCATGTATCTTTTCTTTCTTTTAGCTCCTTTTCAATCAAAATTTTTATAAGCCCATGATGATATAAATGAGGCTCTACATCTCCTAGGTGTTTTTGCACAGTCACAGCCATTTTCTTCAAGCTATTGAATAAGAAATAAGGAAGATTGAGAGTTTGGTTTTCAAGGAAATTCATCAATATCCTAGTATGATACATGTACATAGAGCCAAAGCGGCCTTCACATGTGATAAATTTCCGAACAATGAGTAATAAAGTGGCCCATTCATCTTTTATTGCATGCACTGGAATTCCTCTTTTGAAAACAGTGATATCCATACCTTGATTTCGGAGGATTGTTCTCCATGCCTCATCACTGATACTTTTGTTTTTGAACCACCGTTCTCCTTCCTGAAGAAGCTCTGTGGCTGCTGCTATTGATGCTTCATTAACCAAAAACTTGAGGTCTCCCACTTCTACTTCCGAGCCATCAAATGATCTTGCAAATGCTTTGGTAATTTCTCTGTGGTAACCCCGGAATTTCTGAATAAAACGCAGCCATTTAGCTTTTCTCAACATCTCTTTTGCTTGTGGAAATCCCTCTATGAACTTCGGTCCTTCCGGCTCTGCCCTTAATAATTTTCCCATTTTACTTCTCTGTGCTTCACAGCTTGCCTCTGTGAGGGTTTTAAGCGGAAATGGAACGATGGAATACA
Organism: Pinus albicaulis; assembly: GCA_034641835.2. Classification (NCBI taxonomy): domain Eukaryota; kingdom Viridiplantae; phylum Streptophyta; class Pinopsida; order Pinales; family Pinaceae; genus Pinus; species Pinus albicaulis. The sequence goes on along the minus strand of JAXQQM020092444.1, from coordinate 104,066 downwards.
CGGAGTCGAGCACAATGCTGTGGGGATGTTATCACAAAACGGAAATGAGCACCATACACAGAATGGAATAAGACTGTGGGTGAATATACGGGAATGAGAGTGAGTAAAAGGAACGGAATGGAGTGAAACAGGGAATGAGAATGAGTAGAGTAAGGTTTTGTAACACGACAGAGAAACGACAAAGAAGTTAACAAAGTGTAATGCATTCGGCCGCATTTTGAATTTTTGGTGGCTGTGTCATAAATATGAACACGTTTCAATCAATGATTATGGAGTTATGCGGCTTGTAAGAGTCCTTTGCCAACTCAAATACGTATCATTATCTTCGGTGGGCTATTTGAACATGAGTAAGAGTCGGAATTTCAATAATGAAGCCGTTTGTGAATAAATGCAAGAGGATAACATAGAGATCGTGGAGGGTTACGGACTGTCAATAGAATCATTGAGCGTTATGGGTAGAGCTCATAGTTTAAAATTACATAAAAATGTGTCTTTTATACTATTTGAAATAAACTTTATTCATACCTTTGGAATCCTTGCTTTTGCCCTTGGTCTTCAACTGATTGATCTTCATTAGTGTCTTGAATGTCCCATTGATCCTCTCCTGCACTTTATTTCATGATTTTATGAAAACAACAACTAACTGTACATTCTTTTTGAAAACAGAGTAGTAGCAGCTGCGGAATCTGCTTCTGGCTGCGGAAACTGGAGTCAGCTGCGGAAACAGATGTCAGCTGCGAAAACTGACACAGCTATTACTTGGCTGAAATAGAAATGAAAAAATGACAAATGACCAGATGGAAATGGTCATAAAAAGATTTTTATTGATGGAATGGATGAGATGAAGTGGAATGAAGTGAAATGAAATGAAATGAAATGAAATGAAGTGAAATGAAATGGAGTGGGTGGTGAGATAAAATGAAATAAAAGACAGAAATTTTTTTTTTTGGAAAATATAGAGTGTCAGGTGTCCCTGATTTTCACCCCATATTTTCTGTATAAGACTGCCAATCGATGATTGGTTTTCAGGCTTATACCATTTTTTTTCTCTTCTTTTTTTTTTTTTTTTTTTTAACTTGAAAAACAAAAACTAGCTTGGTAGAGAAGAAGGATTCTTCTGTACCAGCCTGATTGCAGAACTTTCTTGAAACAACTTGACAAAATCCTCTTTAGAGAGTGGCTTATGATAAACTCTCAATCTATGGCCATTCACTAAAAGAGGAGTTTGAAACTCATCAATGGTCTTGATTCTTACAGCTCCATTGTTAAAGACCTTGTCAATCTCATATGGCCCAAGCCAATGAGTCTGAAATTTCCCTTGAAAGTCTTTAAACTTGGAGTCAAATAACAATGCCCAATCTCCTTCTTGAAGCTTCTTCTCTTTGATATATTTGTCATGCCACTTAGTTCTTTGATATTGAACTAGATCGGTTCTTAGAATTGCTTCTTGTCTGATCTCATCTAGCTCATTCAATTGCTCCATTCTATGCTTTTGGGCTTCTGATAAGTCCATTCCCAACTGAACTGCTATCTTGAAGGTCTTGACTTGGAACTCAATGGGGAAAAAGACTTCTTTCCCATAAACAAGTTCATAGGGAGAATGTCCTGTTGTATTCCTCCATGTAGTTCTGTAGGCCCACAAGGCTTCTGGAAGCCTATCTGCCCAATCTCTTCTATGTAGATGAACAGTTTTGGTGATGATACTTTCAAGAACTTTGTTTGTGGACTCCACTTGACCATTTGCTTGTGGATGGTAAGGAGTAGATTTTCTGTGCTTGATTTTGTATTCTTCCATCAACTTCTCCACCAAGTTTGATGTGAATTGGCTCCCTTGATCTGTTACAATTTCTCTTGGAACACCAAAGCGAGTAAAAATATCCTCATAAGGAAAATGAACAACTGAATTTTCAGTAGCAGATACTAATGCTTTAGCTTCTACCCATTTAGTAACATAATCAGTGCAAACCAATATATACTTCTTTTGCTTCGATGGTGGATTAATCGGTCCAATGAAATCTAAAGCCCATTTTCCAAAGGGTTCAATGAGTACCTGTGTTTGCAGTGGCATTTCATTTGAAAGGGTAGGTTTCCCTACTCTTTGGCAGCTATCACACCTTTTGACATATTGTTTTGCATCTTTGAAGAGAGAAGGCCAATAATATCCCAAGGAGAGGATTTTATAGGCCGTCCTTTTGTCCGCAAAGTGTCTGCCGCATGGTTCATCATGACATGCCTTAAGAATATCAGGCATTTCATCTTCCCTGACACATCTTCTGATCACAAGATCTGGCCCTGTTTTAAACAATTCGTTAGAAATCCATGATTATCTTGAACTCTCCTGAATAATTTTTCGTTTTTCTCTTGGAAATAAATGTGAAGGTAGTTTCCCTGTAACCAAATAGTTAGCAATATCTGCATACCAAGGGGTCTTAATAGTTTCTGCAAACAAATATTCATCAGGAAACTTATCTTCTACAGGAGAATCTTCTTTAGTATTTTGAATTCTAGACAAGAAATCAGCTACTGTATTCTGTTTTCCTGGTCTATCCAACACGGTAATATTGAATTCTTGCAAAAGTAAAAGCCATCTTGTCACTCTGCCATTAGTAACAGGTTTGTTCATTAAATATCTAATTGCAGAATGGTCAGTATGAATAAAAGTTTCATAGCCTTTTATGTAATGTCTAAACTTATTAATTGCATGAACAACAGCTAAGAACTCTTTTTCAGTCACAGTATAATTCAACTCTGTGGGAGTCAAATTTTTACTGGTGTAATAAATGGCATAAGGAATTAAATCTTTTGACCCAACACAGCTCCAAGAGCTGTATCTGAAGCATCTGTAGAAATATGGAAAGGAAGTTTCCAATTTGGTCCTCTCAAGATAGGTGCTTCAGATATTCTTGTTTTCAAAGTTTCAAAAGCTGATTGACAATCGGGATCCCATTTAAATTCACAGTCTTTTGTAAGCAACTTGAAGAGTGGAGATGCTATTTTAGTGAAGTTTTCTATAAATCTTCTATAGTAACCAGTAAATCCTAGAAAACTTCTAACATCTCTTTGACAATTTGGAATAGGCAACTTGGAGATGACTTCAACTTTTGATCTATCAACTTTAATTCCATCTCCTGAAATATGATGTCCTAAAACAATCCCTTCGGTAAACATCATAAAGCATTTTTCATGGCTTAATGAAAGGTTTGTTTCTTTACATCTTATGAGAACTTTTTCCAAATTTTCTAATGCCTCTTCAAATGAATTACCATAAACTGTAAAATCATCCATATAAACCTCTACACAATCATGGATTAGATCAGAAAAAATTCCTAGTACTGCTCTTTGGAATGTTGCCGGTGCATTACATAACCCAAAAGGAAGCACTCGGTAGGCAAAAGTTCCCCATGGACAAGTAAATGTGGTCTTATCTTGATCTTCAGGTGCTACCTGTATTTGATTATAACCACTAAAACCATCCAAAAATGAAAAGTACTTTTTACCTGCTAATGTATCTAATACCTGATCAATAAAAGGCAAAGGAAAGTGATCCTTCAAAGTTGCTTTGTTCAACTCCATGTAATCAATGCATACTCTCCATTTACCATTCTTTTTAGGTACTATAACCAAAGGAGAAACCCATCGGCTATCTGAAATTGGATAAATGAAGTTTACATTGAGAAGTTTTTGGAGCTTTTCTTTCACTATCTCCCTAAGATTTGGATTCATCCTTCTTTGAGGTTGTCTGATTGGTCTACTGTTTTCCTCAATATAGATATGATGGATGCAAGTCTTAGGATCAATACATTTCATGTCAGTATACTCCCATGCAAATGCGGTAGAATGTTTTTGCAAGATTCTGGTTAGTTCTTCTTGTTGCGACTTCTCCAAATGTTTGTTGATATTCAATGTTTTTCCTGGAAAAATCTCAATAGCAGAATTACCAAACTCTTCCATAGAGTAAAGAGACATTTGTCTTGATGATAAATATTCTATGTCAGATTCCAACTGAAATTGTGTGGGGTCATATTCAGAAGTTATCTCAAAATTTTCTAATGTGTTCAGAATTTGACTATCCTCACTAATCTCAGAAATGGTAAAGACAGGTTGTATAGTGTTCTCATCATCGACCCATTCATTGTCTCTTATTTCTGTAATTGCTCTTGCGGGAGGATACAAATTGAATTTCTTTGTCGAATTACCATTCGAAATGTACATGTCTCCAGATCTACAACTAATAAAAGCATCAGCTGTGGCCAGCCAAGGTCTTCCTAAGATAATTGGATGTCCTCCTAGATTGCTTTTGGGAGTCAAAATCATAAAGTCTACTGGATATTCCCAAGAATCTAAGGAGACTGAAATATCTTCTAATACACTATCTGGTTTAATAACCGATCGATCTGCAAGTTGCAATAAAGTAGGTGTAAAAAGAAGGTTAGGAAGTTTTAACTGTTCCATAGTCTGTCTACTCATAATGTTGATAGCGGCCCCTAAGTCAATCAATGTGTTTGGAATTTCTATCCCATTTATATGTGTCTTGACAATTGGACTTCCTGGATCTACATACTTCTGCATGGTAATTTTTCCCATCATACTGTCTGCAATCTTTCCTACCAGGTGGATTCTTCTTGTGTCCTTTAGCTTCCTTCCTGGTCTTTTGAAACTCAACTCCTTTATGGTTTTTGCTAGAATAGGAATTTCTCGAATGGCTTGTAGCAATGGAATCTTGATACAAACATTCTTCAATTCATCTAAAAAGTCATAGTTAGGCAACAAAATTTGTTTTTCCACCCCCTTATCAATTTGTAGTCTTTCCGGAAAAGGAGGTGTAGATAAAGATACATGTTGCTCAACTATAGGAGTTGTGGATGCTAGCTTTTCTTTTTCTTTTTGAATTTTTGAATTTTGAAGAGATTCTTCCTCAGAACCCTTATTGACTTGAAGAGAGTCCTCCTCAGAGGTATCTTGCTCTTGAATGTCTATAGAAGGTTTTCTAAAACTCTACCAGATCTGAGTTGTACATCGTTGAGAGGAACAATCATATAGGTAGGAAATTGTTGTCCTTCTACCATATAAGTAGTTTGAGGATTCTTATTGTTAGGATTTGGCAATGGCTGAGCTGGAAGTTGATTTGTCTTTTGTTGGTATGGAAGCATGAGTTGAGGATTTGTATTTTGTTGAGAAGGTTGATGTTGTGGAAATGGCAATAAAAGTTGTTGTGGATTTTGGCTTGGAAATTGTGGAGCTTGTTGGTTTTGAAAAGATGGAGGATATTGATAAAATTGAGCAAATCTCCCATAAGGATTTTGCATCCCTTGTACCCATGGCTGATATGATTTTTGATGTTGGGGCCAAGGTTGTTGCCAAGGAGTCCAATTTGGTGGGGTTTGAAGATTCATAGGGTTATTAAACCCTTGAGATTGTTGTCCCTGCCAAGGTCTCCTTGCGACAAAACAGAGAGATTCTATTGAATTTGGATCTTCTTGAAAAACAGCTTTAAGTCCAGGGATTGAAGGACAATCCTTGATTTCATGATTTTCTGAGAAAATCATACATGTTTCTACAACTTTTTCATCCAAGGGACATTCCCTTAAAGCATGTTTCTTTCTACATTTCGGACAAAAGATGGCTAAAGCATCTGTTTTTGCTTTCTGCTTGTTTTGGATTTTAAGGGTGTCTAGTTGTTCACTAAGACCCCCTAAGATATCAGTTTTAAACTCATCAAGCATATTACCAATCTCTGCCCTACTTACTGATCCAGTTGCAGATTTGTTAGCCCTAATAAGAGAAGAATCCCTAGGCCCTTTTCCGGTTTTAGATCTTCCCCTTGAGAATTGGATACATAGTTCTGTTATATCATGAAATGGGAGTTGAGAAATGTCTCCTTTACCCATCATGTTTAAAATGTCTAACCATTCATCTCTAATGGCTTTTAATAGGAGGGCTTTCAAGGTTTCATTATCTAAGTTGCTCATCTTTGCTCTTTTCAAGTTGTATTGAAATCTTTCAATTAAATCTTCCAAATTTTCATCTTCTTTTTGCATCATTTTGAATACCTCATCCTTATGATTGGTGGGCATACAATAGTCCAAGTATCTATCCAAAAATGTTTGTTTCATATCATTCCAAGTCCTGATAGATTGAGTGGCTAATCCCATGAACCATTTCAAAGCAGATCCCTTCAAAGTTAAAGGAAACAGTTTGAGTTTTTGAGAATCTTCCATATAGTCATAAGTTCGGCACACTACTTCAAACTCAAACAGAAATGTTTCAGGATCTTCACTTCGTAATCCATAAAAGTTAGGGAGAACAGATGGTGAAATATTTTTCATTGTTACATGAGTTTCCTCATCAACTATAGGGAATCCAAGAAAATCGTCCCTATTTCTACCATTATTTCCTTCACCATTGTTATCTTCATTATCTCCTCCTCCTCTACCTCCACCTCTATTTATTACTTCCTTTGCCATGATAGTTTCTTTAGAGTCCTTATAGTCCTCTAGTTCTTCTATCAAGGAAGGATGAGAGAAAGTTTCTTTGTTTTCTAAGTAGGCTTTAGTAGGTGGTGTAGGAGAATCCTCTAATTCAGCTGTTCTTTGGCTTCCAAAAATCTTAAGGCTAGGGGTAGATGATGGTGAATCTGATCTATGCCTTGAAGAAGATGGAGTTGTAAAAATCGAACTCTTGGCTTTAGCTATAAACCTTCCCCTAGAATCTCTTGCTCTATGCATGTCATTTTTTATATTTTTAAATAAAAGTTGGGCTAATAATTCTCTTTCTGATCTTCCAGATCACACTAGGTGCAAGAAGAGAGCATACTTAAGAAATTACTAAACCAATAACTCTCTTTTCTGATCCTCCAGATCACACTAGGTGCAAGAGGAGAGCATACTTCAAGAAGTTATCAAGTTTTCCCTTCTTTTATGATTTTATGTTTTTTTTTTTTAGAAATTGGCTACCTAGTTACACTTCCCCGGCAACGGCGCCAAAATGTTTGGTCAATTTAGTGTGTCCTAAATTGCTGCATTTAATTGTCAATCCGGGAATCGTAAGCTGATGAAGTGCGGCGCACTATATGTGCAAGATAACCTCGTTCTTAACTTTTTGTCGTTTATGGTCTTTCTAAGGTAAAATGGAAATTCTAAAGTGAAAAACAAGCTTGGTTATAATTGTTCAAGGAAGTGATATCCCCTATAATAATTTACCAATCTCGAAACTTTAAAAGCAAATTGAAATTACAAATGACAAAAGAAAGTAAACTGCTGAAATGGAAAGTGTTGTTAATCTAATGAATCAAAACAAGAAACTAGTGAATATGAAAAATAAACTATTCTTGCTGCCAACTGAACACAAAAGAAACTACGCTTATGGAAATTCAAAATTGCAAATGAAAGAAATCTAAATCAGATTACATCAATTCATTTTCTGACCCTTCATCATTAGACCAGCTATGACTTGCGGAAGTAATCATAAACAACTTGTGTAAATGATATTTAATTTTGCAGAAAGTAAACTAATACTAAACCATACACACATGATTCAATCCCTCGCCATCAGTCCAGCTGTGGCTTTCGGAGGCAATTGAAGATGTCATACATGATTCAATATATCTAAGTTTGCGGAAAAGAAACTAATACTAAACTACACACTTCATCATGCAGCCCCTCACCATCAGTTCAGCTGTGGCTTTCGGAGGAAACTGAAGACGCTATGAGCAGCTTAATATATCTAATTTTGCAGAAAGGAAACTAATACTAAACTACACATCTCATCATACAGCCCCTCACCATCAGTCCAGCTGTGGCTTTCGGAGGTAGCTGAAGACACTATGAGTAGCTTAATATGTCTAATTTTAACTACTGAATCAGATAAACAAAACTGAAGTGCACAAAACAAAACTGAAGTTAAACAAAGACTGTGAAAGAAAACTAGCAGCAGAATAATATCAGTTTCATATCATCAGCAAAAATACTATGAAAATGCCCTGGGCTGTCTACCTAAAACCTGCACAAGAAAACTGATCAGTATTTTAACAATCATAAAAACATAAAAGACAGGAATGCAATGGAAATTACAGAAATGTATGAAGAGAAATAAAACAACTATGAAATATGAACATGTAATGGGTTATGATACAATGACTGCTTAAAGAAATGAAATGAAAAATATATACATTAATACACAGAACCACGGCTGAGCAGGGGCCCTCTACGCAGCTCTGGTATGATCTTCAAACACGAATTAAGTTATGAAACAGAGTTCTTCACATTAAAAAGAAAGTCATTACAGGCTAGTGGTATTACGGCTCAAGGTAGCGTAATCACCACATAACAGAGTACGCACATCAACTTAACAGATATATCAACTTAACAACTATCAACTCCTATTCACTAACTCTACGTGCGTATGCAAACGCTCTTTATAAAGCAATAAAATGTAACTGTCTCCTGAAGTTTATGATAACAGCCAGCACGTAGACCACTAAGGCCACGGATTTAGGAGTATGTCCATGTTGGAAAACGGATCTATGGAAGGTGGGCGCTTAAATTCAACTCCAGAACTTTGCACAGATGTCAATTAACCTCCGTAAGCTTGGAAACGGCCGTATGGATGTTTCTATGCCACGAAACAGAGTCCAGCCGACATAGAACTCCACAGTTGACTTCCACGTGGATGGCTTTGACCGCGGCTTTCCTTGACGAATTTCATTGAACCAATAGGACATGAACCATGTCCTTGTCATTCCTAGCCTGCCCATGTGGCCCGTTTCCTTCGTTGACACCTGTAACATTGATTTCCACAAAATAGGCTGCCCAGAAGGTGCGGCTAATTTGCGAAAGTGACAAGTTTACGTAATTTGTATATGGAACAAAATCTAAATCAAATAGAAAACACACAAACATAATTAAAAACCATGTTAGATACCCTTTTGCACATGATATTTGACAATTTTGGAGGTTTAGGTGAGTGAAAGAGATATGGAAAAGTGTATGGAAGAGAGACAAATTCGGGACTCAACAAGAATCAAGGTAGATATGTATATGTCATATTCCCTGGTGGAGGACGTCACACATAAGTCCGATAACGGCATCATATTATGCCTGATTGTTTGTTGTTGAACCGATACACACACCATTAGTGCAGAGTGGTGACCAGTCAGGGTGATAGATAACCTAGGCTATTGCTGCTAAACTTTGAGACCATCTTGATGCTCCATCGACAAATTCAAAGTAAGGACTAAGTTGGTAATCCATGGTGACACTCAAGCATTTTTTAATCAAGTCTTTTTGGTCAAAAATTTAAATTGGTTGGTTTTAGTATGATGACTCTAGGGCAAGGCCTCTTTGGCCCTTATGGATATAATTTCTTGAGGTAAAGGCCGTTGACAAGGTTGCTGAGGCATGTCCCATCCGGTTCAGTCAAGATGTATGCCCCCTTGTAGAGGCAATGTTTTATGATGTAGGGTCCTTTCTACAAGGTTTCAAACTTTCCTAGTCCTAGGGCTTCTTTTGCGACATCGTAGAAAAGGACTAGCTCTCCTTTGGTGAATGAGTGAGGGTTGATGTGGCAGTCGAATGATTATTTTACCCTTTTCTTGTGGGCCTTGTTGTGTTGTAGTGACTGTCGTCAGCTTTTGTCGACGAGCTCTAGTTGTACTAGGCATTTTTCTAGAGGCTGGGTGTCATCGAGGAGTTCGATGGTAGCGTGTAAATTTGGGATCTCGTGGAAATCAATGCAAAAGCATAGGGTGCCCTGATTTTTTACAACGGGAACAGGTTCTAGAGTCCAAGTCGTGTGGGAATCCCAAGTCCTGGTTCCAAATGATGATACAAATCGTATATGGTGCATCGTGCCGTTGGATTTTGGTGGGGGGAGAATGTCTATGATGGGAGTTTGTGTCAGCACAAGGTTGGGTCCCCTATTAGGACGGTCAATTTCCTGTTGGTGGAAATTGTGCCTAGTAGAGAGGTGCCTGAATGTTTCCATTAGTGGGCATGCCTCTAGTTCGTGGTTATGGCCAGCGAAAATGGTGCATGGTACCATTGTGCCAACTGAGTAGGTTGTGTGGGAATCAACACTACTCTTTGTCCCAGATGTGGACGCTTGGAAAGGATCAGTTGTTGAAGATGAGGTCTTCTGCTTCCATTTCTGTGTCATTGGCTTGGATGTATCTAACTCTTTTGGAGAGTGTAGACTCAACGCTGCTCTTGCCGCTCTTAGCTTGGGGAGATGTTCACACTTAATTGTATGATGGAAGTGTGAACAAATCCAGCAATAAGTATGTATGATGTTCTCTTATTTAGAGAGAAGCCTCTGTGGGAGAGACGAGATTGCGCGAATTTTTTTTTCTAAATGCTTCATTTCCTTACACTGATTGACCCTCTGGCCAATCAAGTCGCATAGTCTGCATGTTATCCTAGGTTGGGCCTGGGTCATGCTTGGTTGGTGTGTCGTTTCAGTTTTTCCATCACTCTGTGTTATTTCAGTTTGTCCATCACTCTGATGTGGGTGCAAGGTTGCTAACCTAGGGGTGATATACTTTCTATACCGTTCGAGGAGATCGTCTCGTTTCCTCTCCATTGTATGAATCATATTAATGAGAGGACGTACTCTTGGGATATAGGTTCAACGTTTTCCACATTGATTGCCTTGACATACTAGGAAAAATAGCCTAGATATGGGTTTCCCATCATGTGTAGTTTGTGGCCTAGCGGGGCACTAGCGGCGTAGCACTTCTAAGTCAGGGTAGGTGGCAACCACATGATCGGGATTTTTACATAACGGGTCTTCTCTATAGAGAGCAATTGTGGGTAACTAAGGGTTCCCTGATTGGTCGCTTTTCAGCTGACAGGAAGAGGATGGACCTACTTGTCACATCTTCTTGGGTTGTCGAGCTATTCGTACATTCCAAGTCTGAACCATATTCTTGGGAGATGTGGACTATGGCTGAGCACAAACTATCCAGTGCTAAACAGAATCGGGGGATATAGTGAAAATTTTCCAAAATATGGTTGTCGACACATAGAGGGCATGAGAATCGGGGGATATAGTGGAAATTTTCCAACATATGGTTGTCGGCACATAGAGGGCATGAGAATTGAGTTGCCTGCAAACCTACATAATAAATGCGCTCTATGGGATACCATATGTGGATGAGTTCCAGGGTTGTGCATTCTTCGATGAAGTGACCACGTTCATCACACAGCATGCAGTGTATGATAGGAGGGGGGGAAATGAACTGGAGTCTTTCTGGTGACTGTCATTCCTCCTTCAGGTATAGGATGGTGCGAGGTTCATCTCCAAATGATTGGGTGGAGGAGTCCTCTTGATAGGATCGCTTGATGGCATGTACGGCATCCCTATATCGTGATATTTTTTGGCAATGATGGGTATAGTACCCATAATTTCTACAGATAGCGCATGTGTGATTGGTATGTAATGCTTTGCCTTTATTTTTTGTGGCAGGTTCCTTTTTATGGGAACGTGGTGTCACGATGTCTGCCTCAGAGCTAATAATCCATTTTAATTCGACAATTTCTAGGAAAATTTGGGTAGGGTGTCCTACTACATCACATATGGAACAACCTAGTGATTCTCGTAGTATGGTGGGAGTCTCCATCTTCCTTCCTTTTTGCTCGGTTTTCTTAGTCAGAATTATCATTTTTGCAATGGGAATTTCCTTTGAAAGGATGTTTTCGACAGTTTCCTGAACGGGTGGGGCCTGCTCGAGACTAAGGGGCATTAACCCTATAGTGGTGATGTGTGTGGCTCCCATTCAAGTAGGGGGAATGAGGTACCAAAATAGCATTGCAAAAGATATGTTTGGTAACACGACGGTGGCCAAGACCTGCTGGGATACGAAACCGGCTGGGGGGTAGAGGAAAGGGGTTTGGGAGGCGGTGTAGGCTAGAGAGGCTATCGTAGCTGAGGACTCGGTGTCATTACTGCTCATGTCCATATCTTGACTAGCTTCTATGCTTGATGTGGACATCATGCACACCAGAGCCCCTGTGACATCAAGTGATGACTTAGGTATAACAAGGGGATGTCCTAGGAATGACCCTAGGATGGACGACGGTTTAAACTGTCTGGGGTGATATTCTTGGTACCGTGAAAGCGTGTCTGCAGATGTGTTTACATAGGGTAGAATGACATCGGTATTTTTCAGGGGCCGCTTTTCGCTATGTGTCAATTGGTCGACAGTAATGATGTGTTCCTCAGGGGGGAACATCATAGTTCAGAATACGAAGGAGGCGAAGGCTGACATGGCGTACATATAACTCCGACCAAGGAGTATATTGTAGTCCAACTATGAATCCAAGACTTCAATGTCTATGGGGACCGTCTTTCCGGCTAAGCAAATAGGAACATTTTGGTAGAGAATGACGGGGCTGAAGGGCAATCATCGTATGCTCTAAGTGTGATGTTTGATGGCTTCAGTTCGGGAGACCCTAACTTCTGCCAAATGTTCTTTGACATGATGCATGTGAATGCACCCTCGTCAATGATACATAGGTGAATGGTAATGTTTTGAACTGATACAACTGTTATCTAGAAGGCGACCATTGAAGGAAGCCTAGGGGTGGCTTTGTCTAAATTGAAAGCCATTAGGCGTGTATCGACAGGGTAGATGGTACCTAATGTAGAAAGTAAAGATTTTTGCTGCTTTGGGGATGATTGTAATACCTCCAAAGCTGACATAGAGGCTGGAGATTGAGATAGATCATCCACAATGCTATAGTTATGGGTTGCTTTGGAATAGTTTCCTGTTCACCTAGTTTGTCCGATAGACATCTTTGGCAAAGGCTCGATAGGCATCTTTGATATGGTCAAAGGTGTTGTTGGTGAACTAGTACTAGCCCCTGACGCGTTGGTGTCTGGTGGGGTGTCGTAATTTCAATTCTGTGTTTGAAAAAACATTTCTTCACCAGTCATGTAGATTTCATGGTTGTTTTTTTAGAATCGTCGGGAGTTTGTTGCTGTGTGCTAAACATCCCTTGATGGGGAAAGGGCTTTTGCATGACTGTTGTCTGCTAGGAGGATCCCCCTTGTCCATGGCTACTCTACAATTCTTTCACCTTAGGGAGGTCGGGACAGTGGTGAGTGTAATGGTTGTACTCACCACAAATTGAACAAGAGTGGTTTTTTTGGAGAGGTGGCCTTTTGTTCTGCCTCTGGGAGTTGTTTAGCTCCTGGTTTTGATTTTGGTTGGAGTTGCCTCCAGTCTGAGATCGAGGAGGGCATTGTTGATTGTTGCCCCCCTGTCCAGGATTTCCTTTGGGCTTTTTTTTTCCTTTTTTCTTAACCGTTTTAGGAGGATAACTTGGGTTGTCATGGTTATATGGCTCACATAGTTGGTTTTGTGAAGGTTGCATGAAGTTTACTTTTGCATTATTCTGCATGGGCAGTTATTGTGCTGGGGACTAGGCATATTGCGGTCCCTGGTTTGAAAATGGCTGTTGGGGGGGAGCTCTTCCATCAACATGTCTATCTGCATACTGGGTCCCCTGAGCCAGAGGATAGGGTCCTCCATGTTGATGGTGATACGATGATGCCCTACTGGTCAAATTTTGCGGAGGCATGTGATGAATTTGGTAGCCAGGTTGTGGTATGTTCTGGGCAGAATCATACGTATAACCAGAGTGTTGAATGCTACTGCTTAGGTGATTTTGGGTCAATAACCCAACTAAACCATTTGCAAAGTTCAACACACCTAGAAATTCTTTATAAGTTTTCAGGCATGGGGCGTTTAAAAGGATATTGTAAATATACCTTGATTGCGTATAGATCAGCTCGAGCTATTGGGCCTTATTGATGACGTCCTCTTTGGATATGGGCTTTTGTTGTGCCACATCCTTTGAAATATCTGTGGTGAGAGTTTTTCGGAACAGGTCTAACAGAGCTTGATCGTCGAGTTTGGCTATGCACAAACTATGACGCTGCTGCCATTCGTGGAGATGGTCCGAGATATGGATGGCGGTGGTTTTTCGAAAGTGGGTTAGTAATTTCATTCTGGAATTGTGCAGGATGGGTAACTGAAAATAGGTCAGGAATGCAGTGGCGAGGGTGCTAAAGGTTCCATGTGTAGCAGAAGGTTGCTCCACATACCATTTCGCTGCCACTCCGGTTAGAGTACGTTGAAATAGTCTGAGTCGAATAGTATCATCAACGATGTTGCTCGATGAACACTATAGGTGGAAAGTCATAACATGATTTCCGAGGTCTTCCGCTTGCTTCCCTTCAAATTTTGGAATGTTCCAAGGGAGCTTCGTGGGCATGGGAGGCCATATGGGGTTGTGATCAATGGGGTCCTTTGTCAACTTGGTTAAATCTGGTAGATTGAACGAAGCTAGAAAAGATGACTGCAAGGTTGTAGCCATTGCGACTTGTGAAAACACAATGTTCTGGTTAGGAACAGGGTTTTTCTGTGACTTACCCTATTGTGCGTTCAACGGGCTTCCCGAATGGGTATCACTCCTCTGCCTGCTAGGGGTTTTGGGAGGAGTGGTGTGTGGTGGCCCTGTGGGGGTGTTCACCGGTGTGGCGTTGGGAGGCAGACTAGGGTTCCCAACTAAATATGCCTTGATAAAGGATGAACCAATAAGGTTGGCGGTGTTCCGTCTTTGACACCTAGATGGCAAAAGACCTAGAACCCCTCCCTGTAATGGGGGAAGGGCCAAAATATGTCTAGATCATCGAGGTCCCGTTGGATCTATTCTGGTGTCAACTAGGTATGGCTTTGAAAAATTTGAGAGGATAGAGATTATAATCAAAGAAAATATCTGATCGCATACATAAAACAAAGCGAAAATCAAGTAAATTTTCCCTTTAGATTAATCCTATGTGATCAGTCAATCAAAAAATATGGTTTTTATTGTTTGTGTATGATACTAAAATCCCATAAGACCTAATCTTCTTTACATGCTCAAATGTAACTAGGCCTTGTGAAGATATCTTGCGAGTGCTAGTACAACGTCCCGAAGGAACTGGCGACACCCCCAGTCAGCCGAAGAAAATCCACCGAGGTAAGGGTAGAGGATCTACTGCTACCTGCACCGTCACATATAGGGAAAGGATGCCCTAATTTTCACCACTAAGCACCACCATCCCACGTTAGCATTCGAGTCTTGGGCTTCTTGGTAGTTCAACTAATAGTACCAAGTATCAGTCGGGTTAGGTAGCCCCAACTGACACCGCACGCATTACGCCTAATCCTAACCCCCTCTGAATCGGGTCTCTGCCGCGCTCGTGTTTTCTTTTCTATGGGCTGATAGGTGGATTTGAAAGTTCCATAAACAATCAAATTCTATGTTTCAAGTTGAAGAATGACCAAGGTGGCTTATTGGATGCCTACCCCCTTGATCATAACTTAGACTATAAATTCTTTTGTGGCCCTTGTGGGGAGAATTTAGCGAGTTTTGTTAAGTTAGTTTCAGGTGTCTTTACTTTACTTAGTGTGTGGATGTGTGTGAGAAACAAGTGAATAAGCACATAGTTTTAACGTGTGCATATGCGATGATCCTTTTCAAATCCCCTATTTAAACTATGTTCTGTTGTTCCTTGCTCAAGAGAAAACATGCATGGATATGGGCCGCTTTCAATTTTTCCTAGTTAATCTATGTGACCAACTATAGGGAGATAGTGAATTGTGAATAGAGAGTGTTCATATGCTTGCCTAGGATAACCAGAGGGTGTAAAGGCAGCAGATATTACTTGCTCTTCCTAGTACAATTCAATCCTGGTCCCGAAATCCTAGTGCAAAAATTGAACTAAACTAATGAATTTTTACACTAGAAAAAATAACTAGCTAAGCATGTGTGGGTTTGGGCCACTTAATTTGGCTAATTATCTAGGTGTTTTAGTACCTAAATTTTCAAAACATAAATTATTTTGGAATGCAAGTTAATTTTCCTCCTACTTAAACTATGTGTTAACTTTGCAAAAATCAACTTGAAATAAAACTAACACTTAGCCTACTAAAAGCAGCTAAGAGTGAGCTTTAGCAAGCTGCAAGGTACCTCAACCAGTGCTGGAAGATGTATTATGGACTACCAGTCACTCTTTACAAGCAAGAAAATATGGAATTAGGGGATAAAATTCCAATTCTATTTTTTGCGCGCAAAGGCAGAAACAGACGCGATTTTTGTGCTCAGGTCACCTCTGAACGTGTGCACTAAGGCGCGGCTATCTGTGGGATATGCGTGCAAATATCCTGCAGAGTATTTTTTTGGAGCTCTTCCACTTCAGTATGTCACTTGGGATGAACCAAGCAATGAAGGAGAGAAAGTGGGCAATTCCATCCCAACTCCACAGCAAAGACGAAGGTCTCTGCAAAAAGGTACAACCACATAAACTTGGAAATAAAAGTCAATGGATTCGTCAATCCTCTTTTGGTGCGTTTGGTCCACGAATGTACGAAATCACACCAACTTAAGAGTGGTGGTTTTTCTCTCTTAAGTTATTGGTCACAAGAAGAAAATAGATGGAGTCAAGCAAGTTAGTGGAACATGCTAAAACATAAATGTACTAGATAGAGAAATAACATGCATATTTAAACATTAAAACTAAACTAAAAACTAAAACAAATAACACAAAATCTCTAAATAGAGTCAAACAGCTTCAATACTCCAAACGGTGGCTCTTATGTCCCCTCTTATTGAGTGATGGTAGGAAATGAGGATGAAACTTGTACCCACTTGCCAAGGGGCCCTTAGAACTACAGGTTCTAAGTCCTGATGCAAGGATGTCTTTACTTCCGAGCTACCTTGGTGAAAAGTCTCCCTCTCTCTACTATGGTGGACTGGGGTTGTTGGATGGCCAACAAATAAGTCCCCTATATCTCTACTCTGGATCACACACTGTTGGTATTTCTTGGGGAAATTTTGGCCAGCATAACAATGTACTCTCACGTTTTTCATCTCTTGGTGGCTTTTTATAGGATAATTCAAATCCTCCTTCCCTCTCTCGGTACATTGTGGATAGTGACCCAAGAGAGGAGTGTGATTCCATTGTGTGCCACATTTATTCCATTGTGTCATCCCTTGATGTCCTAAGAAGGCTTGGGAGGCTATCATTAGGAGGCCTTAAGTGTGGGATAAATGTCCTAGAGTGTGCCTTATGGTCCCAGAAAGTTACTTCCTCCACTCCCAGGATTGCATGCTTTTTTGAGTAAAAAGCGGGCAAAGGCGTGCTTATCAAAGATTTTTGTGTACAAAGGCGCATCTGGCTAGTTCTTCTTGTGCACAATTTGATTTTTCCTTTCATGCTTTATAGATTTTTAAATACTTTTAGATTCTCTAATGTCTCTCAGCCCTATAAATCCTTCTTCCTGACATTAAATAATGTCACCTTTTCTTGTTTTATTTTCCAGTGATAACAATTTGATTCAAGTAAAGTGAAGTGTTTAGGTCTCATCAAGGACCTATGTGTAACTTTGTCTCAAATCCCAACCAAAAGCCTAGTTGTTGACATTGTCGTGGCAGACATTCCTCCTAAATATGGCATGCTTTTATCATGTTCTTGGGGAGAAAAGTTACAAGGAACCCTTCAACTAGATATGACTTATGCAACAATACCATTTTTTTGCCAGTATAGAAGGTTGTATAGGGAAAATATCATGAAATATATGGTAAGAAGTCAAGAAAAAACCTGATAATTACCCTCTATATTCTCTTCACACTGATTTGGATTCATTCATATTATTCAATAATTCTGAAATTGAAGCATAATTTGGAAATAACATTGATACACTTGAAAACTCAACTCAAATTGAACAATTAGATCCTCCTATAGATTTCTTCTGGAATATGAGCTTTGATGGATCCTGTAGTAAAGAAGGCTCTGGAGCAGGAGTCTAGTTATCTAATCCATGTAATAATCATTGTGAAGGATATTCCTATAAACTTAATTTTCAATGCACCAACAATATTGCTGAATATGAAGCTCAGATGTTAGGCCTGCAGTTACTTAAGAAATTAGGTGCCAAAAGAATTACTGTGCAGGGATATTTAGAATTAATCATCAAACAAATAAAAGGATAATATGTTGCTAAAAACCCTAGATTAAGAGCCTATAGAAATGTATTGCTCGATTTCTTACATACTTTTTTGGAATATGATCTTCCAGTAATTCCAAGAAGTCAAAATGTCATAGCTAATAGTCTTGTTGTTTCTACAAGCACTTGTAAAATACCTCACCCAAAAAAACCACACACAATTGAAATAAAACATCAACCTACAATACCAGATTACATGCAATACTGGCAGGTTTTCAAAAATGACAAATAAATTGAAAATTCCTTACTGTCAAAAGATGAGTTTGAGGAAACTCAGTTAGATTTGGATAATCAGGAACAAAATCAAATAAAAACAGAAGATCGTGTAGAAAATCAAATAGTTGTATATAATCCTTTGTTAAACCAGTATGATAGATTAGATGCCAATAATCATTTAGATGAAAGTGTGCCTAAATTAGAGATTCATGAAATAGATCCTGAAAAAGAAGATTTTGAAATGCTTCAACTAAAAGATAATATTTTTTCCTGGGGATTAGCTCCATTAGAAGACCCTTTTGACTTCAATGATGTAGCAAGGAAGCCTAAAATTGAACCCACGGGAGTAGAAGTTGAGGAATGTAACATAGGTATTGAACAAAACCCAAAAATGGTCAAATTGTCAAAAACATTACCTATTGTTACCTAACAGAGATATATATCCCTATTCAAAGAATACATTGATGTTTTCACTTGGAATTATGAAGACCTAAAATTTTATGATTCCAACATCATACAGCACAAAATTCCAATTAAAGAAGAAAAAAAAACCTTTCAAACAAAAAATTCAGAGGATAAATATAGTTTTGTTACCTTTAGTTGAGAAAGAAGTTAAATGAATGTATGATGCTACAATAATTTTACCTCTCAAATATTCCAAATGGGTGTCAAACATAGTACCAAACAAAAAAAAAACTGGAGAAATCAGGTTGTACATTGATTTCAGAAATCTGAATAAGGTTTCTCTGAAAGATAACTATCCCTTAACTAAAATGCACCATATCTTACAAAAGGTGATAGGATCAAGTAGGATATCATTACTAGATGGTTTATCTAGCTATAACCTGTTAGTCATCAATATTTTTCACTTGTTAGTGATGACTAGATCCATTGCTGAGTTTTCTAGAAGCTGATCTCCATACGTCAATTTGTCATCTAGAAAACCCTCATAAAACTTTTTTCGCCCTCCTACTTTTCAGTCCGCCCATGTCAAAGTCAAAACTCGTTATCACTATCCTATCTAGCTTTAGCTCTACTAGTCTTCCCATCAGCTCTAAAAGACAAATCCAAGTCTGTTTCAAAAGCCTCTCCTAAGTTAGGAAGTGGCGCTTTAAGGCATTTTACCCTTGGCAAACATCGAAAATCCAAAAACCTCCATCTGATACAAACCAATCATGACAGACATCCCACTCTGCAAATCGAGTTAATCACAGCTCTAATTCGTGCCACTTACACACCCCTAAGTCTCAACACTGTATAGACCACAGTCTTAAGCTGATTATTAGGTGTTTTACAGTGTTTTATGGATTTTGCAAAGGCAGGAAATATAACATCATCTCAGAAGAAATTTCTTGAATCTACATTTAGAATAACAACTACTTCTCAATGTAAACATGAGTCTGAGATACATCTGCAGGGTAAGGAGTTACTCATCAAAGTCTTACAGCTTCATTCAGCCTGATAAGCACAGTAAAGAAAGACAACACTGTCAAACAAAATGGTAATTTGTCATGGCCAAGAACATCCTTCATTTACAAGTAGAGGGTTAAGGCGCCTCCTTCATCTACAAGCAGAGGGCGCTGGGCAATATTGATTTTAAGGATTGCAAAGCACAGGATTTCTTTTTACTAGACAGTAAAACATTGACTCTAGGTTTCTGAATGTAAATGATGATTATAACAGGGCTAAGATCTGAAATATGCAAGACAAGAGAGACAGAGTGTGTGGTTTTGTAAAGAGAATCAGTTGAGGTTTCAGTCATCATCAGGGAGCATAAAAAGAGACTCTTCAATCAAAGCTATCATAACAAATATCTCTGCAGGGGTGTTAAGATGCATAGCTTCAATTAGTCTTACACAGGAAGATACTTCAATGAGAAGACCCTTGTGTGTTCTTCTGTTCCTGTTGAAATGTCAAACACAGTCCATGGTTTCTGAATGAACATAAAGAAAAGGCAGGAAAGCAGCATATAGTCCCAGACCTAAGACATCTTGCTATTAGTCAAATCACCGGTGTAAGTCTAGCTGTTGCAAGCTACACTCCATTACAAAGACAGGCCAGCAGTTATTCCACATCTTATATACTTTCCTTTTCTACACAAGGACAGAAGCTGGTTATGATTTAAGTGCTAAAAACCCTAGGACAGACATGCAAAGCTAATCAAAGAATGGCATTATTGGAAGTAACTCCATTTATGAAACAAGTGCCTTTTCAAAATAATTTTTTCCTAAGTTGACAGTAAAAATCTGAGCCTGGTTTTCCCAAGAGATACTACAGCTAGTATATAGAGTTATAAAGTATAAAAAGATTTTGGGCATACTCTCAGATTTTGAAGAGGTTTTCAAAACAAGTACAAAACTGTCATTATAAAGACCAGAGGTATCACATCAGCACTGGGATAAGATGAAAGATTGTAAAAGAAAGCACCTTCTTAGACAAAGGATGATCAAACCTAGGTGGGTACCACTACAGTTTACACCTTTAGTCAAAATTCAGTTCACAGGGGGCATCATTTAATTCCAAAAAGGCATTAAGAGCAAGATGTTAGTTTGTGTTGAAGAAAGGGAAAAGAATCTCTGTCAAAAGGTCAAAGAATACCCCTGCAGCATGAAATATCCTTTACAGGTGTCCTCTTTTCATAGCAAAGCACCAGAATTTAAAAAAAAAAAAATTATTGAGATGATAGTTCACTGTTACAAAGGAAGGTAGTTTCCCCATGAAACAATTCAAAACACCCTGCTATTACATTTTCAATAAAGGAAAACTCTTGGAAGAAAATGCCCCTCTTATTAAACAGAGAATAGTAGGAGCTCGGACAATATCACTAGGTATCACCCACAGTTAGAAAGAAGCATCAGTTGGAGACATGCAGCTACAGTCCTAAGGAAGATTTGATCCAGTTTTTCTCTAGCAAACAGGTGGAGGTATATAGAGCAGAAAAGTGCCAAATCAAATTTTGAAGTGATAGGTCATTTCCTTGCAGATGTCAAAGGACGTCCCATCAATCATTGGTGTATTACTAAGTGGGCCTTCCATGTTGAAAATATCACCAAAAGGGGCCAGCAATAGCAGAGGTTATTCCCTAATGTTAAAACACAATGAAAGAAATCTAATCCTGGAGGTTTGTTATTATAAAAGATCATACTCACCAAAACTAGCCAGAATGTATGCCACTTTTTGCCAACAATATTTAAAGGTCTCGAGCTATGTTTTGAAAAAATGAAGGTTCGACTGTTGTTTAAAAAACAAACCTTTTTCAAACTTTTGAAAAAGAACCCTCTCCAAATTAAATATCAAAGGGACCATTGCTTTCTCTTTACTTAAAAGGGGGTCAAAGCCGTGGTCATTCCGTTTTAAAAATCCATCGAGCCCGAGCAAAGCCTCTTTGCTGCCCTCAAGACCAAACAAGGAAGATTGGAGCGTTTTCGGAGAAGTTGTCACAGTTTATAATTGCGCGACGCGCTCAGGAGAACTTTTTCACAGGCGCTCAACGGTCGCGCGACGCGCCTGTACGTGTGCGCGGCGTGCCTGTGCATGGTGCCCGGCCGACCCGACAGAGCCACCCGACACCACTTTGTGCGCGGCGCCCTCCACTGTAAACGTGCCGCGCACGTTTAAACCCTCCAATACACCTCCAGTTCACATAAAAAGTTGCTCCAACTCTCCATAAAGGATTTCCATCAAGTTTGAAGGTATTTTTATGTGCTCTCCCCCTTGGTTTCAAAATTGCTAAGTGCTGTGAGAGGTTTAAAAAACTACAATTCAAGTTTATAAAAAACTAGCTATTGATGTGGTGATGAGGTTAGAAGCAAAACACCAAAGGGTTGAATTAAGCACTAGTATGAGTGACCATTGCAATTTTCTCTCAAAATTGGGATAAGAGAAGGTCAAAACTGTCATGTTATGTGCATTATTTGAAACAGTCAGAAGTTTGCCAAGGACACTTTGAAGGCATGTAGGTCAAATAATTATGAGGAACAGTGATACAAAGGAAAGATAGTTGTCATGTGAGAGTTTTCTCATATAATTTGAATGATAAATGTTGGTTTCCATATCATAAAAACATCAAAAAAGCAGGGTTCTCTTACCACCAACACCAGAAAGTGCCATCACTGTGTTTTCTTTGGCTTGACTGTGTATGCCTTTGTTTGAAACCGTGCTGGAGTGGTAGATATATTGCTAAAGGCACCTACAGGAAAGAAATTGTGTTGAACTAGGAGCTGTGGGTCTTCACCTTTATTAATCAAAGGACAAAAGGTCCTATACCTTCCAAACTTCAAAAGGCAAAGTCACTCCAATAAACCATAGAAGGAGGCAGTTTTTCACTGAGTATTCCACTTGACTGTCTTTCTTCCTCAAGCTTATTTTGATAAAGTTGATGTTCAGATGGAGTGAAGGTTTTTCTACAAAGGCAAGGGTTTCACATTGATAAGGTGCTTTAACTATTTGACAAGATAAACTCCTATAGGCTTTGTTGAAATTTTAAAGCATTCTTCAAAAAACTCTGTCACCTTGTTCCATAACAGTGAGTTTGACTGTATGCCCACACTAGAGGTTGACTATGTATGTGGTATGATTTTGTTTGATGGAGTGACATACCAATAGAGAATAGTGAAGTGTAATAAGAAAAGAGGGTTTTGTCAAAGAGCATTTTATTGGTTGAAAGCTACAGGGCAAAGTTGCTCCCACTTCTCACAGAAAAGACAGTTTTCACTGTGTGTGTTGCTTGACTGTCTTTTGTTCTTCGAGCTTATTGATAAGTGGATGTTCATATAGAGTAAAGGTTTTTTCTACAAAGGCAAGGGTTACATTGATAAGGGGCCATTGATTATTTTGAAAAGAGAAAAATCCTACAGCCTCTGCTTAAAAACTTTTGGAGCTTTTTAAGCTCTATTATCTTTGTTCCAAGACTGTGATGTTGACTGTCTGAGTACACTAAGGGTTGATTGCACCATATGTAAGTTTGTTGAGTGATTGGCACACTTGGAAGTGCAGGTTTTGTAATGATTGGAAAGTCTACTTTTGGACAAAGATAAAAGTGTATTGTTGGCCTCCAAACTTCACAAGAGCAAGGTGATTTCTTAACACTTTACACATAAATTTCACCTAACAGTTTGTCTCCTTTCCACTGTGTGGTATCCTATTGAAAATTTTGTTGGCAAAGATACTTTCAAGGTGGAAGGCCACTTTTTAAGGGAGCAGGGGTTCTCTATATTGTAAGGGAACAGTGTGCAGTTATCCAAAGACATTGTTCACTATCTAAACAGTAAATTGACACAGTTTGGCTCCAAGAAGGCAGTTTATACACAGTGAGGCAGTTTGTTTCTTCAAAAGCACAGTTAGGTCAAAATGCCTCCAAGGCAAGACAGCAGAAGTGGCCCACATAAAAGATATGAGCCAATCTCTACAGAGGAGGTAAATGCGCATCCATCCATCCTTTTCAACTTCCATGAAGTAGGTTGTCTAGACTTCTGCCAGAAGATACAGGAGGTCAAAATTTTCTCGCCATTGACACACCTATGCGCCTTGAGGTTCCAGAACAAGCATTTCCAGGTACCGGATCTTGATTTCAAGTTTTCTCCAAGATCAGTGTCCAAGGCCACCAAGATTCCATATCATGGCGAGAAATGGTTCAAACAGACCCATCTTGACTTGGAAGATTACAAGCCTTTCATCAAGCCTGAGCATAGAGATACTTTCACTGTTATTTTTCCTTTTTCTTATCTTCTTGACAGTTATGCTCCTCTTATGAAAGTCATAATGAAGTATTTTACTTGTGAAGGGAGGTTTGATCGAGTTTATGCCTACCATGTCCGACTATTGATGCATTTCACTAGAACCAGGAAGCTAAATCTCCCTTACTTTTTATACAAAAGCATTGAGAAGAGGGCATCCACAGTCCAGAAGAAGGCCCCACCTCTGCAAATACCTTCCCTTTTCCATCATTCTCTAATCAAAATTATCATCCTACACCAGCTAGAGAAGAAAGAAGTTCCATGGGATGTATTCATCAGTCACCCAGATTTCTCTACTGTTCCTCCTGTCCATGTATCTCCCACTCAGCCTATTCATCGCCCTATACCTCTGTCCAGCAGGCCTACTCCTAGAAGGCTCAAAATTACCACTGAACAGTCAAGACAGCAGGAGGAAGGAGAAGGGAGTAGACAACAAGAAGAGAAAGGTCATGAGCAAGAGGAAAGGTATGAAGAGCAGCAAACAGAAGATGAGGAACAACAGCTTGGGCAGGAAATTGAGCAGCATCTTGAGCCACAAAATGAGCAGGAAATCCAAGCACAGCAGCAGCTTGATTTTGGTGAGAAAGGGCAGCAGGTTGAAACACAAATTGAACAAGGCATTGAAGTAGAACAGCAAATTGATGTTGGCGAATAGGGGCAGCAAATTGAACAGCAAGAAGAAGACACACAACAGCCACAAGGAGAGCAGCAGTTTCAAGAAGATGTCAAGGGTAAAGCAGTTGGGTCTCCTCCTCCCAAAAGAACAAAACCTATCACAGCAAGGAAGAAAGGGCCTAAGGCTACCACTCCAAAAGTGACAAAAGTTGTCCCTAGCGAAAGAAAATTGCCCAAGAGGTCACCCACTAGCATGCCAAGGAGGAAAAGTGAAAGATTGGCCTTCAAAGGGAAAATCAAGGTTGGAGAAAGTGAAAAACGTGGAGGTGCATTGGCTGTCATTCCAATCCAAAGTGATGACAGCGATAATGAAGCCTGCATTCTTGAAAACATCCTAATCCATAGAGAGGGGCAAATTGAGGCATTGGAGAATGATCTTCAACGGGCAAGGAACTTCAACTATTTCTTGGAAACCCAAAACAAACAGATGAGTGTTCACACAGCTGTTCATGAAGCACGGGCAATCAAATACAAGAATGAAGAAGCTAAGGCGCAAATGAGGATAGAAGAGCTCATCGGTGAGTTTGATGAGGAAGAAGAAGAGGACCAGCCTAGGCGGAAAAGGCCTAGGACCATAGTGCTTAAAAGAGCTTTGGAAAAGCAGAAAGAAGAAGAACATGCCCATCTTCAAGCTTTTCCCCTCACTGCACTCCTTGAGCAGGAAATTGAAGAAAACAAAGAGGCATGGCTAGAAAGAGCCAACAAACACTTGGATATGAAACTTGAAAGAGAAAACAGAGATCTAGAGCTGCAAAGGAAGAGGACACATCACTTTCAAAAGTTGAATCAGTTTACCTGGCACAAACTAAAGGCAGCCCAAGAGAAATTGAAGAAAACAAAGGGGAAGCGCCCGGCACGGAAAGAAGAGAAAGGCACATCAGCTCTTGACATTTTGGCCTCAGCTTCGGAGCATGTTGCTAGGGACCCTTGAGGGTCATGCGCACCAATTTTGGGCTCGTTTCGACAACTTTTTGTCTTTTGGCATTTTTTGAGTTTTCAGTCAAAAACTCATAAATTCGCCATTTCATTTTGAGTATTTTTCAAGTGAGGAGAATGATACCATTTGGTGCCATAATTCTATGAGCAGGTCCTCAGCGATTTTCAGAGCATTTGGAGATCATTCGCCCCCTCAAAATTGCGAAAAATGCTCACTTTTTGCACATTCTGCCCGGCATATCAGCAGTCTGCATTTTTCTGGCTTTTTACACACAAGTACAGATTTGGAAGACCTTCAGGCATTAGATTGAGGTTATTTCAGTTGCGCCGGAAAGTAGACACAGAGATATTTCCAACGGGCCATCATGAGCCTCATTTCGACACCGAGAAGGCTGCCAAATGTTTCCGGCAAGTCAGTAGACCTTTTTCTGATATAAATTTGAAATATTTTTGTAATTTTTGAACCTCAAAAATCTGCTTTTTCCAAATGTGCATTTAGCTATTTTTGCACTTGGAAAATGATGCAAAGTCAATATAATTTCCGTTTTTAGCATTTTCTTAGATATTCATGAGATATTTTGTGCCTTGGGCTTTGCAAAGCCTCAAGGACAAGTTTAGATATTTTGATTAGGCCAATGGGATAGCTAGTTGCACCATGAGGTTTTCCTCACTTGAGCCTATTTATTCCAAGGGCTTCATTGTAAAACAAGGCTGAACTTGAGAGAAGAAGTAATATATTGGTCATATGAGCTTTGAAGAACATACTTGTGTTATGATTTTGGACTGCCTCTTGGGTGCTTTTGATGAATGATGAAGGATTGTTGATGGATTCCATGATATGGTAGAATGGTATAGTGTTTCTTGCTTTGTTGTTGTCTTCTAGTTTTCATTCATGATACATGCTTCTTGCTTGCTATAGATCAGTAAAGATTAGGTTTGAGATATGCCCATGGAGGCACCTCAAAATTCTTGAATCTTCATAGCTTTTATGTTTTCTTCTTCCTTAGTTGCACTAAAGAATTCTTAACTGCTCTTTAGTATCTTAAGGATATTGTTGCTAGTTTTATTCAAAAGTTCTATGCATGTTGAGTAGGATGTATGGTGTGCCCTGCTTACCTATGACTGTCCATAGTTCTGTCCATAAAACTATCTCTTTGACTGATTAAGATTATCATCTTGTTGAACCAAGGAGGCCTAGTCCCGATCTAGCCCTTTGCCTAAAACTATGAAAGCTTGTTTGTCAAAGTGCCCAATAACTTAAAGACTGTGTTTAGGAATTCCGGCGTAGTATTTTGAGTTGTTAGTCCGTCTTATATGTTTTTCCCCAAATTCTGATAGCCATTTCCCAAAGTTAGAGGGTCTTATACTTCTATGCATGGCTGGAATGTTTGTTTCAATGTGTTGATTAGTTTATAGTTACATGTTGCATGATTAAGGGTTTTCTTTACCATGTTTATGTTATCTATTAAACCAGTGACGCTTGAAACTCTTTGTTATTCACAAACTTGATGTCCATTTACTCCATTTTTCCCAAAGATCCTTTCTACCTTGAAATCAAATCGGCCCTACAGTAGCCTTGCATCATCATCTCATAGCTTCCTTGACCTTTTTGACCCCATAGCCCAGTTGATCTAACTTCTTGTTACCCATTTCATATCTTTGATCAGTTTTATCCCTCACAAACTAAAAAACAAAAAACCAAAAACATACTTCATAACTAGCCTAATATCAGAACACCATAAGCAAACACACCGATATCTTTTACACATATAGAGAGAGCCCTCTCTGAGTCCAGGAAGGCTAGGTCCTTGGGCTTCAAAGCTTGGTTTGATGTTACATCATCATTTGGATCACCAATCGGCCAAATCACGGGACCCTAACATAATGGCGATCACGGTGGGACTCTGAGTATTAAACAAACTTAGATTCCCTAGACCTTAAGCAGCTTTAAGAATACTATCTGATTGACTTATCCCACTGCTCACTAACATAGTGACACTCACAGTAGGACCTTCCGAGTTAGTGACAATCTAAGTACACCTTAGTAACTCCTAAAGTCTCAATCAAGCTTAGTAAATTTAGATATTGTCTGAAGAGTAGAAAATAGCTCTTTCACCATCTTAGCAAAATGATGAGTCAGTTATAGAAAACTCTTCCAAACCTTGTAGGCACATAAAACTCAAAAAACCCCAAAATACTCCCTTAGATTGGTTTTTGTCAACATTGGTGGTGGACCATACACACATATCTCAAAAGCAACCAATTTCCACCTGGCGACTTCACTAACCTCTAGTAGGCCTTACTATTTTACCGAAATCTAGGTTACTATCCGATAGACCTATCCCATCACTCACTGACATAGCGGGAGATGGTGGGACACTGAGTACATGATAGTCTAGCAAACTCTTATAGACTCTTTGGTCCTTTAGATACTTAAACAAGCAAAGCAGTTCATAGACCCATTTAGAGTAAACTCTTTTTGTTCTCATCACCCTAGCAAAGTGTTGAAACAAGTCTAGGATACTTTGAACCATAGGCTGCACATAAAACTCAGAAAATCCAAAACATTCCCAGATTAGTTACTGGTGGTGGACCATAGCTATCTTCATAAAAACAACCCAGTTCCACCTGGCGACTCCACTAGTTCATCCCTTTTATTTTGACCATCCTTCACCTTAGTAGAACTTTAGAGAGACCACTCATCCAGAACATTCACCAATACCATTCTCTCTAAACTCTAGATCCAAAATCTGGCTTCACGAAGAATTAACACCAGATCCCATCCAGACCCAAACCCCCTTATCATAGTAGATGACCTAGAGAAGATTCTGTGTCAAGCTTCCGAAACTGACCATCTAGCTACTGGTAGATCCCTCCGTAAAACAAGATCAGTACCTGAACATCTCACTATCCTACCAGATTCACCTTTTGAATTAGAGTCATCAAAAGCTCTTTTCAGAAGCAGGTCTGATAGTAAGATAAACTTTGACGATCTTGAAACCCTAGACCAATCACACAGTCATAGTAGAGAAGCCTCACCTTCCACCCCCGACTTTCAGCTTCTCCATCAATTTGGCTCCTACCATCCCAGATCTGCTCAAAACCAGATCACTAGTCCAAGTTCATCCGCCACACCTATTCAAAACACCTCATCTCATCCCACTAGTCCTCATCTTATACATCATCCATTAGCTCCCGTCATGGCAGCCTGGTACGCACCTTTGGTGTTGCCACCACCTTTGGCTCCTCTCCCAAATAAATATCAAGACAAAATCCCACACTTTACTGGAGAAGACACCACTACACCTCAACAGCATATAAGTAGGATGACTGATGCTTATGAATACCTGGAGGTACAAGACGAGACCGTCAGAATGAGAATATTTGCCCAAAGTCTTGGTGGTGAACCCAAAACATGGTTCAAAAGCTTAACTCCAAACAGCATCCACAATATCCCAGAACTACATCAAGTCTTCAGAAATAGGTGGGAAATCCGAAGAAACCCCATTCAAATCCTGTCATAATATAACAACCTAAAACGGGAAAATGGGGAAAGTGTCCAAGCTTACTGCACTAGGTTCAACAGTGTATATAACTCCCTCCCACCTCATTTCAAACCCCCACTTGGTTTAGCCTTGGAAAAATTCCCCGAGGGTTTCGATCCGGACATGACATATCATCTGAGAGACAAGGATCCCCCTACCTTAGAGGAAATGCAACAAATAGCCATAAAAGCAGATGCCAATTTAGCAGAAAAAAGGGCTAGGACTAGATCAGAAAGAAAGGTCACATATAAAGACGAGGTCTCCACTTCATCACCTTCCCTAGATCCTAGAATAGATGACTTAGTCAAAACCATGGCCAAAATGTGGGAAATGATAAATGAAAAGGCTCCTGTTAGGGACAACCAACCAAACCCTCCAAACAGAAACCAGAACCAAAACTTTAGGAGGGAACAGCCCCAAAACAGGCCAAGGGAAAATGACCAACAAATTAGGCCACCATTCAATGAAAACTATGTGGAAGAGGATGACAGGGATACAGAAAATCTTGATGAACATCATTTAAACCTCATAGGATCTGATAACGAGAGTGAGGTGTACCTCACAGAAGAAGAACAAGCGTTCTTTTCTCCTAATCAAGATGAGACCAACTATGAAGATCTCGACGACCCTGCCATAGATTTTCAAAATGCCATAATAGAAGCTCATAGGAAATATGACCTTAGAAGCAAAAGAAACCAAGATAATTCCAAGAAAGGTAACTCAGATACTGCTAAAATCCCTGATACCATCAAAAAAGTAGTAAGCAGTGACAAAATCAAGGTCGAGAAAAGTGAACAAAGCAAAGCTAAAGTTAACTAGTCCTCTCTCAGATACTCCTGGTACTTCTACAAAAGTCACCGAAACAACTATGGCAAACAAAATCCCAAAACAAGGTCAACAAACTTAGAACATAGAGAAGGTCGTGGCTGAAAAAACTGAAACAAACATATCTAAACTTCAGCTGCCTTTCAGCTTTGAAGGCGAAATCGCCAAGATAAAAAGCACCATGCCTCTTACTGAACTCATTGCCCAAAACTCTTATAAATCCCAAGTACTAAAAGTCCTAAATCTAGGGAATGATGCAAACACTGTTAATCTGGCTGATGACACTCTTGAAGTGTTGTTTGGTCCAAGGATAGAGGGAAAATTCCAAGAAGGAACTACTCTTCCATTTTACATTAGCCTAAACATCAATGACCAAATCCTCCACAATGCCATGCTAGACTCCGGTGCCTCGCATAATCTTATGCCGAAGGTAGTCATGGAAAGACTAGGCCTGGAAATCACAAGACCATACAAAGACTTGTATTCATTTGATTCAAGTAGAGTCAAATGCATGGGTTTGATCAAAGACCTTTTTTTTAGTCTGGCCCAAATACCTGCGAAACATCTAATCATGGATATAGTAGTGGCAGACATCCCTCCCAAGTACGGGATGCTTCTATCCAGATCATGGGGAGCCAAACTCCAAGGGAATATTCAACTGGGCATGTCATATGCCACCATTCCTATGTTCGGCCAGACCAGAATACTCTACCGAGAATCACATATGAAATACATGATTAGCAGTCAAGATAGGCCAGATAACATTCCAATGTGTTCCTTGCGTTCTGACCTGAACTCTTTCATTATGCATATTGATGAAAACATGGAGGAAGAGTCAGAAGAAACTGAAATAAAATTTGATCCACCTCATCAGTTGTCCCTGGTGCCTTATGATGAACTAGACACTCAAAACTACCATGATCATGAACAGCTGTGTCATGAAGAAATTAAGTATGTCCCTTCTAAGGTAGGATTAGAGCAAGAAGCGCAAACCCTTATGTACTATCAAGCGAATTACTCTAACCCTAGTCAAACACCAGCAATAACCTGCGGAAATTTTTTCCGGGTAAAGGCTTTAGAAGACTTACACATCATAAACCTGTTCGGAACCCGAGAGCAAGGGATTTTAATGTTTCTACCATATCTCAAAGATTTACCATCATATGGATCATCCACTGCAAATGAAACTTTGACTATAGCCCCAGCAGCTCAAAATCTAGAAAAAATGCCTGATAAACTTCTTATGAGCAAGAATGATAGTTGCAGTCCCAGCATACCTGAGCTACTGAAATTGGCTCATATTCTGTCTTTTCATGAAGAACTTAGAAATGCTAAAATCACAAATCTCATGCAGAATACCAATTTCTACAGAAAAAACAAAGAAAAATGTTGTGATACTTCTTCTCCCTCAAAGAATAACTTTGACAAAAGAAAACATAACAATCTGAACCAAACTGAAATAATCAGGGATAAAACAGCTGGTCAAAGAGTCTGTTTCAATTTTAGAAATACTACTGCATTTCCCTATAACAGAAATTCTATTTTTTCTACCCAAGACCATGATATACCAATTAAAAGTTCTTTTAATCATGTGTTTTCGCAAGATGATGTTTCAGGTCATGTTCAAAAGATTAGTTTGCAAAGTAGACAGCTTAAAGATTTTTTCCAGTTTGAGGGAGGTAGATCTAATTTCAAGATCAAAATTGCAAAACCACCCAATATCAGAAATCTGTTCATGAAGGCCATGTTCCCAGTTTTAAATTTCTGCATTTTTGCATACCTTGATGATGTCATTATCTATTTCAAGAATGACCAAGAGTACATGCATTATTTGAGGAAAATGTACAGTAAGGGAAGGAGTGGAAATCAGATATTCAAAGAGGTACAGCGGGAAGATACTGGTCTGTTCAGAGGTTCTTGCATGAATCCCTATGTCATGTTAGAGAGAGAAAACTTTCCAAATTTCTCTTTTCAGGAGTTGAGTGGGCCAAGGGTGAGGGGAGATCCTTACGAGGATAAGATGCTTAAATTCCGTCATTTCCAAGATTTCTGAGTTTGAAACACTTTTCATTCATTGTACATACCATTGTCTAAAATTTGAAAAATAGAAAAGTCAAAAATAGTAAAAGGTGGAAAAGTCAAAAACAGTAAAAAACAGAAAAAAGGGCGAGTGAAGATAGAACAAAGGCCCCATGTTCCAAAAAATAGTCCTTCGGAAAGCAAGCAAGTCTAAATGCCGCTACTGGTACTTCAATGTCTTGTTCAGCTATCTAGCCTAATCATAGCTGAGCATGTTTAAATTTATTTGCTGATAAGTGAGTGAGTGTAAAGATAGTCAACATTGTGTAAGATTGACTTATCACAGAGTTTAGATTAGGGAGAGATTCTAGTTCCACATGCCTAAAACAGAACCAAAGAGAGAAGCGAGGGATGAAAAATACATTGTACATCTTAACCCCGCTTGTCTAGTTTTCCTTTTGTTGCAAAATAATATTTGTGTGCAGCTTGTCTTTTATGCCACAAATACATGACAAATCAGACTGTCTAATCCTGATTTGATCATTTTGAATTTCATGTTTTAGATTAGAGAACAAAATCCTGTCAAACTGCTTAATCTTGGCAGTCGATCTAGCATAGGTAGAGTAATGAAGGAGTTCATCAGTTTAATCTGAACTTCTGGCAGATATAAGAGTAGAAATAGATAGGTTCACTTTGCAAAAAGAAAAATATACATTGTCAAAAGGCTGCTAGTCCAAATGCACGAAAGAGAAGAAAAAATGTTAGGAAAGATAGTGGGGTAGGTAGAAGTATTATTGATGTTAACCATGTTGTCACTTTTCAGAAATAGCATCAAAGAAAGGTGAAATTTTTGCGCCAATGGATAAGTCACTGGTCTTCATAAGCCAAAAATCTGAATTCTGGACACCTACTGACGAGGAGCTGCCCTCCCCAAATGGAGCCACTGTTAGTCATCAGTATTTTTCACTTGTTAGTGATGACTAGATCCATTGCTGAGTTTTCTAGAAGCTGATCTCCATACGTCAATTTGTCATCTAGAAAACACTCATAAAACTTTTTTCGCCCTCCTACTTTTCAGTCCACCCATGTCAAAGTCAAAACTCATTATCACTATCCTATCTAGCTTTAGCTCTACTGGTCTTCCCATCAGCTCTAAAAGACAAATCCAAGTCTGTTTCAAAAGCCTCTCCTAAGTTAGGAAGTGGCGCTTTAAGGCATTTTACCCTTGGCAAACATCGAAAAGCCAAAAACCTCCATCTGATACAAACCAATCATGACAGACCTCCCACTCTACAAATCGAGTTAATCACAGCTCTAAGTCGCGCCACTTACACACCCCTAAGTCTCAGCACTGTATAGACCACAGTCTTAAGCTGATTATTAGGTGTTTTACGGTGTTTTATGGATTTTGCAAAGGCAGGAAATATAACATCATCTCAAAATAAATTTCTTGAATCTACATTTAGAAGAACAGCTGCTTCTCAATGTAAACATGAGTCTGAGATACATCTGCAGGGTAAGGAGTTACTCATCAAAGTCTTACAGCTTCATTCAGCCTGATAAGCACAGTAAAGAAAGACAACACTGTCAAACAAACTGGTAATTTTTCATGGCCAAGAACCTCCTTCATTTACAAGTAGAGGGTTAAGGCGCCTCCTTCATCTACAAGCAGAGGGCGCTGGCCAATATTGATTTTAAGGATTGCAAAGCACAGGCTTGCTTTTTACTAGACAGTAAAATAGTGACTCTAGGTTTCTGAATGTAAATGATGATTATAACAGGGCTAAGATCTGAAATATGCAAGACAAGAGAGACAGAGTGTGTGGTTTTGTAAAGAGAATCAGTTGAGGTTTCAGTCATCATCAGGGAGCATAAAAAGAGACTCTTCAATCAAAGCTATCATAACAAATATCTCTGCAGGGGTGTTAAGATGCATAGCTTCAATTAGTCTTACACAGGAAGATACTTCAGTGAAAAGACCCCTGTGTGTTCTTCTGTTCCTGTTGAAATGTCAAACACAGTCCATGGTTTCTGAATGAACATAAAGAAAAGGCAGGAAAGCAGCATATAGTCCCAGACCTAAGACATCTTGCTATCAGTCAAATCACTGGTGTAATTCTAGCTGTTGCAAGCTACACTCCATTACAAAGACAGGCCAGCAGTTATTCCACATCTTATATACTTTCCTTTTCTACACAAGGACAGAAGCTGGTTATGATTTAAGTGCTAAAAACCCTAGGACAGACATGCAAAGCTAATCAAAGAATGGCATTATTGGAAGTAACTCCATTTATGAAACAAGTTCCTTTTCAAAATAAGTTTGTCCTAAGTTGACAGTAAAAATCTGAGCCTGGTTTTCCCAAGAGATACTGCAGCTAGTATATAGAGTTATAAAGTATAAAAAGATTTTGGGCATACTCTCAGATTTTGAAGAGGTTTTCAAAACAAGTACAAAACTATCATTATAAAGACCAGAGGTATCACATCAGCACTGGGAGCAGATGAAATATTGTAAAAGAAAGCACCTTCTTAGACAAAGGATGATCAAACCTGGGTGGGTACCACTACAGTTTACACCTTTAGTCAAAATTCAGTTCACAGGGGGCATCATTTAATTCCAAAAAGGCATTAAGACCAAGATGTTAGTTTATGTTGAAGAAAGGGAAAAGAATCTCTGTCAAAAGGTCAAAGAATACCCCTGCAGCATGAAATATCCTTTACACGTGTCCTCTTTTCATAGCAAAGCACCAGAATTTAAAAAAAAAAAGGTTATTGAGATGATAGTTCACTGTTACAAAGGAAGGTAGTTTCCCCATGAAACAATTCGAAACACCCTGCTATTACATTTTCAATAAAGGAAAAATCTTGGAAGAAAATGCCCCTCTTATTAAACAGAGAATAGTAGGAGCTCGGAAAATATCACTAGGTCTCACCCACAGTTAGAAAGAAGCATCAGTTGG
The DNA here is from genome assembly GCA_034641835.2 of Pinus albicaulis. Taxonomy (NCBI): domain Eukaryota; kingdom Viridiplantae; phylum Streptophyta; class Pinopsida; order Pinales; family Pinaceae; genus Pinus; species Pinus albicaulis. The sequence goes on along the minus strand of JAXQQM020092444.1, from coordinate 69,106 downwards.
AGACATGCAGCTACAGTCCTAAGGAAGATTTGATCAAGTTTTTCTCTAGTAAATAGGTGGAGGTATATAGAGCAGAAAAGTGCCAAATCAAATTTTGAAGTGATAGGTCATTTCCTTGCAGATGTCAAAGGACGTCCCATCAATCATTGGTGTATTACTAAGTGGACCTTCCATGTTGAAAATATCACCAAAAGGGGCCAGCAATAGCAGAGGTTATTCCCTAATGTTAAAACACAGTGAAAGAAATCTAATCCTGGAGGTTTGTTATTATAAAAGATCATACTCACCAAAACTAGCCAGAATGTATGCCACTTTTTGCCAACAATATTTAAAGGTCTCGAGCTATGTTTTGAAAAAATGAAGGTTCGACTGTTGTTTAAAAAACAAACCTTTTTCAAACTTTTGAAAAAGAACCCTCTCCAAATTAAATATCAAAGGGACCGTTGCTTTCTCTTTACTTAAAAGGGGGTCAAAGCCGTGGTCATTCCGTTTTAAAAATCCATCGAGCCCGAGTAAAGCCTCTTTGCTGCCCTCAAGACCAAACAAGGAAGATTGGAGAGTTTTCGGAGAAGTTGTCACAGTTTATAATTGCGCGACGCGCCTGTAAGTCTGCGCGACGCGCTCAGGAGAAATTTTTCACAGGCGCTCAATGGTCATGCGACACGCCTGTACGTGTGCGCGACGCGCCTGTGCACGGTGCCCGGCCGACCCGACAGAGCCACTCGACACCACTTTGTGCGCGGCGCCCTCCACTGTAAACGTGCCGCGCACATTTAAACCCTCCAATACGCCTCCAGTTCACATAAAAAGTTGGTCCAACTCTCCACAAAGGATTTCCATCAAGTTTGAAGGTATTTTTATGTGCTCTCCCCCTTGGTTTCAAAATTGCTAAGTGCTGTGAGAGGTTTAAAAAACTACAGTTCAAGTTTATAAAAAACTAGCTATTGATGTGGTGATGAGGTTAGAAGCAAAACACCAAAGGGTTGAATTAAGCACTAGTATGAGTGACCATTGCAATTTGCTCTAAAAATTGGGATAAGACAAGGTCAAAACTGTCATGTTATGTGCATTATTTGAAACAGTCAGAAGTTTGCCAAGGACACTTTGAAGGCATGTAGGTCAAATAATTATGAGGAACAGTGATACAAAGGAAAGATAGTTGTCATGTGAGAGGTTTCTCATATAATTTGAATGATAAATGTTGGTTTCCATATCATAAAAACATCAAAAAAGCGGGGTTCACCACCAACACCAGAAAGTGCCATCACTGTGTTTTCTTTGGCTTGACGGTGTATGCCCTTGTTTGAAACCGTGCTGGAGTGGTAGATATAGTGCTAAAGGCGCCTACAGGAAAGAAATTGTGTTGAACTAGGAGCTGTGTGTTTTCACCTTTATTAATCAAAGGACAAAAGGATCACTGCTACCGCCAGAACTTCAAAGGCAAGTCACTCCAATAAACCACGAAGGAGGGCATTTCCATGGTATTCCCATAGCTCTTTCTTGCCTCCATTGCTTTGATAAAGTTGATGTTCAGATGGAGTGAAGGTTTTTCTACAAAGGCAAGGGTTTCACATTGATAAGGTGCTTTAACTATTTGACAAGATAAACTCCTATAGGCTTTGTTGAACTTTTAAAGCATTCTTCAAAAAACTCTATCACCTTGTTCCATAACAGTGAGTTTGACTGTATGCCCACACTAGAGGTTGACTATGTATGTGGTATGATTTTGTTTGATGGAGTGACATACCAATAGAGAATACTGAAGTGTAATAAGAAAAGAGAGTTTTGTCAAAGAGCAGTTCATTGGTTGAAAGCTACAGGGAAAAGTTGCTCCCACTTCTCACAGAAAAGACAGTTTTCACTGTGTGTGTTGCTTGACTGTCTTTTGTTCTTCGAGCTTATTGATAAGTGGATGTTCATATAGAGTAAAGGTTTTTTCTACAAAGGCAAGGGTTACATTGATAAGGGGCCATTGATTATTTTGAAAATAGAAAACTCCTACAGCCTCTGCTTAAAAACTTTTGGAGCTTTTTAAGCTCTATTATCTTTGTTCCAAGACTGTGATGTTGACTGTCTGATTACACTAAGCGTTGATTGCACCATATGTAAGTTTGTTGAGTGATTGGAACACTTGGAAGGGCAGGTTTTGTAATGATTGGAAAGTCTACTTTTGGACAAAGATAAAAGTGTGTTGTTGGCCTCCAAACTTCACAAGAGAAAGGTGATTTCTTAACACTTTACACAGAAATTTCACCTAACAGTTTGTCCCTTTCCACTGTGTGGTATCCTATTGAAAAGTTTGTTGGCAGAGATACTTTCAAGGTGGAAGGCCACTTTTTAAGGGAGCAGGGGTTCTCTATATTGTAAGGGAACAGTGTGCAGTTATCCAAAGACATTGTTCACTATCTAAACAGTAAATTGACACAGTTTGGCTCCAAGAAGGCAGTTTATACACAGTGAGGCAGTTTGTTTCTTCAAAAGCACAGTTAGGTCAAAAATGCCTCCAAGGCAAGGCAGTGGCCCACATAAAAGATATGAGCCAATCTCTACGAGAGGAGTAAATGCGCATTACATCCATCCTTTTTGTTAGGGTCAAGTGATTTGGCCGATTGGTGCCTAGCCAAATGACGATGTAACATCAAACCAAGCTTTGGAGCCAGGACCTAGCCTTCACGGACTCGAGAGAGGGCTCTCTCTATAAGTGTAAAAGATGTCGGTGTGTTTACTGCGGAATTGCGATATTGGGCTAGTTATGAAGTATGTTTTGGTTTTTTGGTTTTTAAGTTTGTGAGGGATGAAGCGATCAAAGACATAAAGGCGGATAACAAGATGTAGATAAATTGGGCTATGGGGTCAATCAGGTCAAGGAAGCTAATGAGGCGATGATGTAAAGCTGCTGTAGGCCCGATTTGATTCACAATAGAAGGGATCTCTGGGCAAAATGGAGTAAATGAACAATAAGTTGGTGAAAGACAAGGGATTTCAAGTGCAAACTAGTTGATAGCAGACATAAACATGTTATAGCAAACCATTAATCATGCTAAATGTAACTATGAGCTAATTAATACATAGAAATCAAACATTCCAGCCATGCATAGAAGTATAAGACCTTCTAACTTCGGGAAATGGCTATCAGACTTTGGGAAAAACACATAAGACAGACTAACAACTCAATAAACTATGCCGGAACGCCTAAACACAGTCTTTAAGTTATTGGGTACTTGGACAAATAGTTTTTCTAGTTTTAGGCAAAGGGGCTAGATCGGGACTAGGCCTCCTTGGTTCAACAAAATGATCAACAAATCAGTCAAAGAGAAAGTTTTATGGACAGAACTATGGGCAGCTGATAGGTTAGTAGAACCATCACCATCCCTAGTACTCAACATACATGGAGCTGATGAATAAAACTAAGCAACAAAACCTTAAGTTACTAAAGAGCGACTAAGAATTCTTTAGCATAACTAAGGGAGAAAGAAAACATCAAGCTATGAAGATTGAGGGGATTTTGAGGTGCCTCCATGGGCATGTCTCAAAATCAATCTTTACTGATCTGTAGCAGGAAGAAAAATGAAATATGAGTGAAAACTAGAAGACAAAACAACATTAAGAAGCACTATACCATTCGACCATGTCAAGGAATCCATCAACAAGCCTTCAACATTCCTCAAAAGCATCCAAGAGGCAATCCAAACATCATAACTCAAGTGTATTCTTTAAAGCTCATATGACCAATGCATTAATTCTTCTCTCAAGTTCAGCCTCTGATTTACAATGAGAACCATGGGATAAATAGGCTAGAAGGAGGAAAACCTCATGGAGCTGACTAGCTATCTCATTGGCCCATCAAAAATATTTGATTTTGTCCTTGAGGCTTTGCAAAGCCCAAGGCACAAAATATCTATAAAAATATCCTAAAAATGCTAAAAAAGGAAATTATATTGACTTTTCCTAACTAACCATGGCCAAAAAAGGTTAAACGCACATTACGAAAAGCCACTTCAGAAAAGTGCATTTTTCACAAAATTACTTAAGAAATATATTAACAGAAAATCTCCTATCTTGTGGGCAACTTTTAGAGGCCTTCCCGATGTCGAAACGAGGCCTGTGATGGCTCGTTGGAAAGCTCTACGTAATACGCTTTCCAATGAAATTGGGGGAATCATCTCAATGGAATCAAAGTCCCTCAAAACTGTCTTTGTGTGCAAAAACCCGAGAAAATAACGAGTGGCGATATGGCGGGCGGAGATAATAACGAAAATGAGGCTGTTTTTTGCCAATTTGGAGGGGCGAATGATCTTCAAATGCCCTGAAAATCGCTGGAGAGCTGCTCATGAAATTATGGAATCCATTGGTATCACCCTCCTCCCTTGACCACTCTTCAAACTGAAATGGCGCATTTATGAGTTTTTGGCGAAAACCCCAAAAATGCCAAAAAAAAAAAAATTTCGAAACAGGCCCAAAATTGGCATGTATGACCCTCAAGGGTCCATAGAGGCATGTTCTGAAGCTGAAGCTAAAATATCGAGGGCTGATATGCTTTTTGCCTCTTTCCGTGTTAGGCGCCTCTCCTTCAATTTCTTCAATTTTTCTTGTGCCACCTTCAATTTGCGCCTAGCGAATTGGTTTAGCTTCTGAAAGTGAAGAGTTCTCTTCCTTTGTAGTTCAAGATCCCTGTTTGCCTTCTCAAGCTTGGTCTACTATCTTCAGTTTAGCCCTCTCCATCACTTGTGTTTCCTCAATTTCCGCTCAAAGGGTAGTGAGAGGAAAGCTTAGATGAGCTTGTTCTTCGACTTACTGTTTCTCGAGCTCTCTAGCCCCACGATGGTTTCTAGGCCTCTTTTTCCTAGGCTGGTCCTCCTCCTCTTCATCATCAAATTCACCAATAAGCTCTTCAATTCTTACTTGCGCCTTTTCTGCCTCCTTTTTGTACTTGATGGCTCTTGCCTCATGAATGGCTGCATGAAACTTCATTTGTTTGTTCTCAACCTCCAAGAAATGATTGAAATTCCTTGCCCTTTGGAGATCTTCTTGTAACACCTCAATTTGCCCTTCTTTGTGAATGAGGAGATTTTCAAGGATGTGTGCCTCATTTTCGTTGTCATCGCTTGGGATAGGGATGACAGCTGATTTACCTCCATGCTTGGCGCTTTCTCCAACTGTACTTTTGCCTTTGAAGGCCAATCTAGCGCTCTTTCTCCTTGGCAGGCTAGGAGTTGTCTTTTTGGGCAATTTCCTCTTCTTAGGGACAGTTTTGGTCACCATTGAGGAGGCAGCTTCAGCTTGCTGTCCTTCCTCAACATCTTGTCCAGCTTGTGGCTCAAAAGATGTTTCAATTGCTTGCTCAACCTGCTGCTCTTCAACCTCTGTCTGATGTTGTTCCTTTTCCTGTACTTGCTGCTGTTCCTCAACCTCTGTCTGCTACCCCTCTTCTTGAATTTGATGCTGTTCATCAACCTCTAGCTGCTGTCCAATGATATCCAACTGCTGCTGTCCCTCAAAATCTGGCTGCTGCTGCTCATCAACCTCCTGTTCTCCCTGTGGCTCAATGCCCTCTTCTTCTCCTTGTTTACTTGGCTGCCCAGTGGTCATCTTGAGTTTTTTAGGGGTAGGCCTACTAGATAAAGGCACTGGGCGATGGACAGGCTGAGTAGGAGACACATGAACAGGAGGGACAGTGGCGAAATCGGCATGGCTAATGAATAAATCCCATGAAACCCCTTTCTTCTCCAGCTGGTGTAAGAAGATGATTTTGATCAAGGAATGGTGAAAGAGAGAAGGGATTTGCTGAGGTGGAGCTTTCTTTTGGACAGTAGCTGCCATTTTCTCTATGCTTTTGGACAAAAAGTATGGAAGGTTTAAATGCCTTCTCCTGGTAAAATGCATCAACAAGCGAACATGATAGGAAAATATTTGGCTAAACCTCCCTTCACAAGTGAAATATCTCATTATGGCTTTCATCAGCGGAGCATAACTGTCAAGAAGATAGGAGAAAGGAAAAATAGCAGTGATGGTCTCCCTATGTTCCGGCTTGATGAAAGGTTTATAATCCTCCAAATCAAGATGCGCTTGTTTAAACCACTTTTCACCATGATACGGGATCTTGGTAGCTTTGGATACATACCTTGGAGAGATTTTGAAGTTAAGACCTGCAAGCTGGAAGTGTTTGTCCTTGAACCTCAAAGCGCACAAATGTGTAAGTGGCGAAAAACTCTTGACTTCCTCTATCCTCTGACAGAAATCAAGACAACCTACTTCATGGAAATTAAAAAGCACTGAGGGATGAGCATTGATTTCTTCTATGGAGATAGGTTCATATCTCTTATGTTGTCCACCTTTGTGATCTCGTTTTGGAGGCATCCTGACTTTGAAACAAGCTTTGGAAGAGGCAAATTGCCTTCACTATATGAGAAATGCTCTGCTGGTTTCAAACAGGCCACCAGACTGTTTGGACAGATATGGTCACTGTGGTTTGGATGAAATGCAACAACGCTTCCTTGAATAAGCTCCTCTGCACTTATTAACCACAGTCCTTCAAATATGGATACACTTCAGCTATGTAACCTTCTTAACAATGGTACTATGTGTGAGAAACTGCTTTGTAGATCTTCTGTGCACAGTCTTGAACAATCACCCCCCTTATGACTTTGCTAGAGGCCTGCTTACATTTGTATTTGTGTCTTTGAAACCAAACTTCAAAAATAATAACCCTACTCTTTAGGTCATTTATCTTGAAAAACACCTCTATTAGCAGATTCCTGTAGAGACCATACAGTGGAAAGAAAGAATACTCTTTAGTTATGTGAAAAATTAGCCCACAGTGTTAAGGAAAACACCTTTCACTTGTGACTTTTGAGAAGTCAATCGCCACCTTTATACATCTGGCCTCAATGTAAACGTGATCATCAATAAATGCCCAATCATCAACAACCCAGCCTTCTAGAAAATAGTCCTGTTTCACCTTCAGAAAACTCTGTCCAACAATCTTCAGAATGATATAATGTAGTGTAATGAAAAGGCAGGCTTAGTTTAGGTGTAAAATAAGTGCAACAGTGGTTTTAGGAAACAAACTCTCTGCTCTATGAGCTTAAGAGATCAACATAATACCTACACCTCTGTTTTAATATCAAATGCAAACACCAAGCATTCTGCCCTTTAGACAGTGGCCATTTTCACTTGTGAAGTTTTGAAAAATTCAACATCACTTTGGTGCTTCTGCCTTTAATGTCAAAATATAGCCATCAACAATCTCTGCTCCTTTACTATGCTGTCATCTTTGGAAGCTCTCTGTCAATCAGTCTTCAACCTGTACCTCTGTCTTAATCTTAACTTTACACACTAATAACTCTGCCTTTTAATATGTAATACAGTGCAAGGGAAAACAGACCTAGCTTGGGCGAAAAAAATCATTGCACACAGTAGTCTAGGCAATACATTTTTTTTGTTTGTGAGTTTTGAGATATACACCACTACACTTTATACCCCTGCCTCCAAGGTTTCAACTTCTTATCAACAAACTGTGTCTTTTCAATGTGTTGTCATCCTTGAAAAAATTTTGGTAATAAATTCACAGTGGGAGAAAATGGTGAATAAAAGGCAATCTGCTCAGGTAGTGTGCTGCTGTGGGGGACTGTGAGGACAGTTTCTCCTTTTCAAAAATGGTCAAAAACCCCTTTAACCATGCACAGCTTCAAACCAAGGCACACAGGTTTTTAAACTTGATTTTCCAAGTTTTTCAAGTTAGGAGATGAAGTACCTTGTGAGTTCTTGAAAGGAAATCTCTTGGAAGGAGTTTGAAAGCACCGGAACGCTCCAACAATGGCGCGGCAACCTTTGGAACAAACCCGTCGCACAGGAGAAAAGGCCGTCGGGTGGACTTGTCGTGCGGTCGGGTGGGCACCTACAGGCACGTCGCGCCCGCCTACAGGCACGTCGCGCCGACGTTGAAAGCCTGTGTTAAACGATGCCCAGGCACGTCGCGCCAAGTTCCAGGCACGTCGCGCCGCTGTTGAATGCCAATTTCTGAATTTTCGCCCAACTTTCTTGCTTGTTTGATGCTGGATGCGGATGGACTCTTCTTCAGATTTTTGAAAATGAAAAGTTACATCACAATTACCTCTTGCCACTATATCACCCAATTTTCCAACGGTCACTCACCCTTTCGGAATTAACATTAATTTTTAACTCTGTTTGTTTTTTTCAAACAATGGGTTTGTGATTTGCATATACATATATCGTCCTTTAACCCCGAGCTCTGAACTTTGATTGATTTAAGTCAACCAACACCATCCTTCTGTTACGGTGTTTCAATTCCATAAGTGATTTGTCGCTTTACTTTGACAATTCCTTCATCTTTTGACTATAGTGGATTTTCAAATTTCTGTTTGCAGGAGTAGTATACAGTGCTCTTTTTCCCTCAAAATAAAAGTGAGGCACCTTCTTTTAAACTATAATAAATAATGATCACAGGCTGAAAAACCTTTGGAACACAGTGAATAATAACCTTAAATGATAAATCTTCTTGGTGGCAAAGTTTTTAGAAGGTCTTGTCTACAGGTCCCTTTTCCACACAGTCCTGTGCTACATCTGCTCTCTGGAATGGTAACAAGTGGTTTGTCATAAGACATATAAACAATGATAATTTATCACAACCAACTTCCTCTGCCTGTTTATTAGATTAAATACCACTCGCCTTCTCCATCAGAAAGACAAGCTTGGGCAATATGAAAACAGGATTCTTTTGATACATAGTCATTATTTTTCTCTGATCATTGTGTTACCTCTTTTTTCCCATAGAACAATTTCATAACTGAAATATGTTCACTGCTTCCCCTGTTGGTGATTGTTAGCAAGGAAGGGCTATTTCATCATGCACCAAAAATATTTGAAAAGTTGTAAACACCCCTTCTTGAAAGGCGCCTCTTTGGACTTTTGATATATGATATTGTTTTGCTGCTTGACCATTTCCTCAAGGAGGAAATCTTCTTTTTTGATATCAGTGGCACACATATGCTCAAAATTGTCTCTTTGTCTATTCATAGCATTGCATACCTGTCATCATGCATTTTATGACTCAACCTTGGTCACTGTTTTACTTTCCCAGTGATAAATTTCTACTTCTGAGTGTTTCACAAGTTTTTCTCTGCACTGTAAATACACTTTTTAGGTTGCATCCTTTCACCCTAGACTTCTTTGTTTGCTCAGAAGGATTTCCTTTGATTTCTGTATAGGTGATCATGAAAGGTCTTTAACCCCTTTTTAAGTCAACTGCTCCTTTGGCATTAATAGCATACAATATGTTCAATATTTGCCCCTTTCCTACTGTAGGTATAGTCAGACAGAGAGTTCCTTGAAACAGGAGTATCAGTATCTTTACATTATCAGAGATGTCATTCATCTGTGTAGTGACCTTGTTTCAGTCTTTGATATCCTTCTACTGCTCTTTCTTGTATCAATCAGTTTCAGCACCTGTAGTAGCTTTGGCCCTCTACTCATGCATGGAGGAGGCTCTCCATTAGATAAGGTGTTTGAAGGTTTTTTAACAATTTCTTTTCGAGACAACCTTTCTCTGAAGGTGATGTTAAGTAGACCACTTGGAAAACATCAGTCTAAGCATGTTCACTTGCAAGCATCATTGTGTGTCAGCAGAAACCTTAGCCAGAGTAATACTGTCTCCCTGCATTGTCCTAAGGGTGAATTAAACATTTGGCTTGTTGCATCTTATGATTGATTATTTTAACAAACAAACTTTGTGACTATGAAGATCAGTGTTTCCTTGAAAAAACCAAGCACTTTCTCCTGCCTGTGTAATGGCATTGTTTAACATCTGTTCTATTTGATCTTGTAGATAGACAGGGTCCTTATGCTTTGGAATTTTCACTGATGACAGGCCTTCTAAAGCTTCAACAATCCATATGGTTTGCAAGTTTGAAATGAGCTCTTTTATCAGGCCAAACTCCCCTTTCCTTTGAACTTATCATATTTCCACTATATTCCTGTTATGGTCAACAATTACATTCATGAAACCTGAAGATTTGTTTCATTGTTTCAGTAAAGGCAAACCTGGGCTTCTGCAACCTTCTGAGTCAACACTGGCCTGCGCCCTCTGCTTATGTATGAAGGAGGCACACTAACCCTCTGCTTGTAAATGAAGGAGGCTCTGGGCCTTGATGATTTACCATTTTGCTGAGACAGTGGCGACCCTTTCTTACTGTGATTTTCATGCTGGAAAGAGCTGTAAGGTCCTGATGAGTGACCTTTGTTTTGCAGCTTCATCTCAGGCTCATAATACACTTAGAAGCAGTTGTTCCTCTAACTGTAAACTCAAACACTTACTCCATGAGATGAAATATATATTTCCTGTCCTTGTAGAACCATAGAACACAGTGAAAAACCTACTAGTCAGCTTGAGAATGGGCTTCATGCAGTGCTGAGACCTAGGGAATATGAGTGGCGTGACTTAAGGCTGTTTGTCAACTTCATTTGAAAACTAAGGGATCAGTCATGGTAGGTCTGCTGCAGATGGGGGCTTTTTGGCTTTTTGATGATTGCCAAAGGTGAAATGTCCTAAACGCCACTTCCTAACATAGGGTAGACTTTCTGAAACAGATGTGGATTTGCCTTTTAAGGCTGATGGGCAGGTTAATAAGGCTGAGGTTAGATAGGATTGTTGACAAGGAGGTTTTTTGATGTTGCCAGGGATGGACTGAATAGGTAGAAAGGTGAAAAAAGTTTTGGGAGGGTTTTCTGGATGACATATTGACATAAGGAAATCAGTTTCTAGAAAACTCAGCTGAAGATATAGTCATCACTAACATGTAAAAAAAAAATACTGATGGCTAACAGTGGCTCCATTTGGGGAGGGCAGCTCCTCGTCAGGAGGTGTCCAGAATTCAGATTTTTGGATTATGAAGACCAGTGCCTTATCCATTGGCGCAACATTTACCCTTCTCTTGATGTTATTTCTAAAAAGTGTCAGCATGTTTAACATCAATGATACTTCTACCTACCCCACTATCTTTCCTAGCATTTTTTCTTCTGTTTGGCGCATTTGAACTAGCAGCCTTTTGACAATGCATATTTTTCTTTTTGCAAAATGAAACTATCTATTTCTACTCTTATATCTGCCGGGAGTTCAGATTAAGCTGATGAACTCCTTCATTTCTCTACCTAAAACTAAATCGACTGTCAAGATTAAGCAGTTTGACAGGATTTCATTCTCTAATCTACAACATGAAATTCAAAAATGATCAAATCAGGATTAGGCAGTCTGATTTGTCATGCATTTGTGGCATAAAAGACAAGCTGCACACAAATGTTATTCTGCAATAAAAGGAAACTAGACAAGCGGGGCTAAGATGTACAATGTGTTTTTCATCCCTCGCTTCTCTCTTTGGTTGTGTTTTAGGCATGTGGAACCAGAATCTCTCCCTAATCTAAGCTCTGTGATAAGTCAATCTTACACAATGTTGACTATCTTGGCACTCACTAACTTATCGGCAAATAAATTTAAACATGCTCAGCTATGATTAGGCTAGATAGCTGAACAAGACATTGAAGTACTAGTAGCGGCATTTAGACTTGCTCGCTTTCCGAAAGACTATTTTTTGGAACATGGGGCCTTGGTTCTATCTTCACTTGCCCTCTTTTTCTGCTTTTTACTGTTTTTGACTTTCCTATCTTTTACTGTTTTTTGATTTTTCTATTTTTTTAATATTTCAAACAATGGTACGTACAATGACTGAAAGTGTCTCAAACTCAAAAATCTTGGAAATGACGGAATTTCAACATCTTATCCTCGTAAGGATCTCCTCTCACCCTAGGCCCACTTAACTCTTGAAAAGAAAAATTTGGGAAATTTTCTCTCTCTAACATGACATAGGGATTCATGCAAGAATCTCTAAACAGCCCGGTATCCTCCCTCTGTACCTCTCTAAATATCTGATTTCCACTCCTTTCCTTGTTGTATGCTTTCTTCAGGTAATGTATGTACTCTTGATAATTCTTGAAATAGATAGTGACATCATCAAGGTATGTAACAACACAGAAATTTAACACTGGGAACATGGCTTTCATGAACAGATTTCTGATATTGGGTGGTTTAGCAATTTTGACCTTGAAATCAGATTTACCTCCCGCAAACTGGAAAAAATCTTTAAGTTGTCTACTTTGTAAAGGAATTTGATGATTATGATTTGAAAGATGATCTTGCAAGAATACATCATTAGAAACATTTTCAAATAGTGAATCACGATCTTGAGTAGAAAAAACATGATTTTTGTTATATGGAAATGCAGTATTATTTCTAAAATCAAAGCAGATTCTATGGCCATTATTTTTCTCCTTGATCATTTCAGTTTGTTTCAGTTTGCTGTGCTTGTTTCTGTTAAAGTTGTTCTTTGGGGAAAAGGTAGTGATACAATGTTTTCCCTTGTTTTTCCTGTAGAAACTAGTATTTTGCATGAGATTCCTGATTTTAGCCTTTCTAAGTTCTTCATGAAAAGACAAAATATGAGCCAATTTCAGTAGTTCAGGTATGCCGGGATTATAACTATCACCCTTGCTCATAACATGTTTATTTGGCATTTTCTCAAGATTTTGAGCTACTGAGGTTATAGTCAAAGTTTTATTTGCAGTAGGAGGGTCACATGATGGTAAATCTTTGAGGTATGGTAGAAACATTAAACTCCCTTTCTCCCGGGTTCCAAATAGGTTTATGATGTGAAGGTCTTCTAAAGCTTTTACCCGGAAGAAATTTCCACAAGTTACTGCTGGCATTTGATTAAAGCTAGAGCAATTTGCTTGATAGTACATGAGAGTTTGTGCTTCTTGTTCTAACTCTACTTGGAAGAGAGGGAACTTACTTTCTTCAAGGCACAGTTGTTCATGATCATGATAGTTTTGAGTGTCCAGCTCATCATAAGGTATCAAGGACAACAGATGTGGTGGATCTAAGTCTATATCAGCTACTTCTGACTCTTCCTCCAAGTTTACATCAATATGCATAATGAAAGAGTTTAAGTCGGAGCGCAAAGAACACATTGGAATGTTATCGGGCCTATCTTGACTGCTAATCATGTATTTCATGTGTGATTCGCGGTAGAGTATCCTGTTCTGACCAAACACGGGAATGGTGGCATATGACATGTCCAGTTGAATATTCCCTTGGAGTTTGGCTCCCCAAGATCTTGATAGAAGCATCCCATACTTGGGAGGAATGTCTGCCACTACTATATCCATGATTAGATGTTTTGCGGGTATTTGGGCCAGACTAAAGCAAAGGTCTTTGATCAAACCCAGGCATTGGACTCTGCTTGAATCAAATGAATACAAGTCTTTGTATGGTCTTGTGATTTCCAAGCCTAATCTTTCCATTACTACCTTCGGCATAAGATTATGAGATGCGCCGAAGTCTAGCATGGCATTGTGGAGGATTTGGTCGTGAATGTTTAAGCTAATGTAAAATGGAAGAGTAGCTCCTTCTTGAAATTTTCCCTCTACCTTTGGACCAAACAATACTTCAGGAATGTCATCAGTGAGATTAACAGTGTTTGCATCATTCCCTAGATTTAAGACCTTTAGTACTTGGGATTTATAAGAGTTTTGGGCAATGAGTTCAGTAAGAGGCATGGTGATTTTGATTTTAGCGATTTCGCCTTCAAAGCTAAAAGGCACTTGAAGTTTATATATGTTTGTTTCAGCTTTTTCAGCTGAGACCTTGTCTATGTTCTGAGCTTGTTGGCCTTGTTTAGGGATTTTGTTTGCCATAGTTGTTTTGGTGACCTTTGTAGAAGTATCAGGAGTATATGTGATAGGACTAGTTTGGGTAACTTTAGCTTGGCTTTGATCAGCCTTTTCAACCTTGATTTTTTCACTGCTTGGTGCTTTTTTGAGGATGGTATCTGGAGCTTTAGCAGTATCAGAGTTACCTCTCTTGACATTATCTTGGTTTCTTTTGCTTCTAAGGTCATATTGCCTGTGGGCTTCTTCAATAGCATTTTGAAACTCTATGGCAGGGTCATCAAGATCTTCATAATTGGTCTCATCTTGATCAGGCGAAAAGAAGGCTTGTTCCTCTTCGGTGAGGTACACCTCACCTTCATTGTCAGACCCTATTAGGTTTAAATGATGTTCATCAAGAGGTTCTGAGTCCCTATCATCTTCTTCCACATAGTTTTCATTGAATGGTGGCCTGATCTGTTGGTCATTTTCCCTTGGTCTATTTTGGGGCTGTTCCCTCCTAAAGTTTTGGTTTCGGTTTCTGATTGGAGGGTTTGGTTGGTTGTCCCTAACAGGAGCTTTTTCATTGATCTTTTCCCACATTTTGGCCATGGATTTGACTAGGTCATCTATTCTGGGATCTAGGGAAGGCGATGAAGTAGGAACCTCATCTCTATATGTGACCTTTCTTTCTGATCTGGTTCTAGCCCTTTTTTCAGCTAAGTTGGCATCTGCTTTTATGGCTATTTGTTGCATTTCCTCCAAGGTGGGGGGATCCTTATCTCTCAGATGATATGTCATGTCCGGATCAAAACCCTCAGGAAATTTTGCCAAAGCTAAACCAAGTGGAGGTTTGAAATGAGGTGGGAGGGAGTTATATACACAGTTGAACCTGGTACAGTAAGCTTGGACACTTTCCCCATTTTCCCGTTTTAGATTGTTATATTCTGACAGGATTTGAATGGGGTTTCTTCGGATTTCCCACCTATTTCTGAAGATTTGATGCAGTTCGGGGATATTATGGATGTTGTTTGGAGCTAAACTTTTGAACCATGCTTTGGGTTCACCACCAAGACTTTGGGCAAATATTCTCATTTGGACAGTCTCGTCTTGTACCTCTAGGTATTCATAAGCATCAGTCATTCTACTTATATGTTGTTGAGGTGTGGTGGTGTCTTCTCCCGTAAAGTGTGGGATCTTGTCCTGATATTTGTTTGGGAGAGGAGCTAAAGGTGGTGGCAACACCAAAGGTGCGTACCAGGCTGCCATGACTGGAGCTAATGGATGATGTACAAGATGAGGACTAGTAGGCTGAAATGAAGTGGTTTGAATAGGTGTAGTGGATGAACTTGGACTAGTGATCTGGTTTTGAGCAGATCTAGGGTGATAAGAGCCAAACTGATAGAGAAGCTGGAAATCAGGAGGGGTGGTGGGTGAAGTTTCTCTAACAGGACTCTGTGGTGGGTTTAGGGGTTCAAGATCGTCAAAGTTAATCTTACTATATGATTTGCTTCGGGGAAGAGCTCGTGATGACTCTAGTTCCGAAGGTGAATCTAGAAGGATATTGCGAGTTTTAGGCACAGATCTTGTTCTACGGATGGATCTATCGGTAGCTAGATGATCAGTTTCAGAAGCTTGCCACAGAATCTTCTCCGGGTCATCTACTATGATAGGGGGATTTGGGTCTGGATGGGATCTGGTATTAATTCTTCGTGAAGCCAGATTTTAGATCTAGAGTTTAGAGAGAATGATATTGGTGAATGTTCTGGATGAGTGATTTCTCTAAAGTTATACTAAGGCGAAGGATGGTCAAAAAATAGAAGGGATGGATTAGTGGAGTCGCCAGGTGGAAATGGATTGTTTTTGTGAAGATAGCTATGGTCCACCACCAAGACTAATCTGAGAATGTTTTTTTGGATTTTCTGAGTTTTATGTGCAGCCTATGGTTTGTTAAAGTATCCTATATTTGTTTCAACATTTTGCTAGGGTGATGAGGACAAAAAGAGTTTACTCTAAAAAATGGGTCTAAGGACTGCTTGCTTGTTTATGATACCTAAGGACCAAAGAGTCTATAAGAGTTTGCTGGACTATTATGTACTCAGTGTCTTACCATCTCCCGCTATGTTAGTGAGTGATGGGGAAGGTCTATCGGATGGAATTCTAAAATTTAGCAAGGTAGTAAGGCTTACTAGAAGTTAGTGGAGTCGCCAGGTGGATTGTCAGTTGTTTGGGATATACTTGTATGGTCCACCTCCAGTACTATGAGAAACCAATCTAAAGGAGTTTTTTGTGGTTTTTCTGAGTTTTATGTAGTCTTGAGGTTTGGAAAAGTGTCCTACAGCTGAGTCATCATTTTGCTAGGATGGTGAGACAACCAGATTCTACTCTTCTAAGTTTGACTGAGATTTTGAGAGCTTCCTAAGGGATACCTAGGATGTTTTGACTCAAAGTCCCACCGTGATCGCCATTATGTTAGAGAGCGGTGGGATAAGTCAGCAAGCTAATATTCTCAAAAAGTCTTTAAAGATGAGGGAAACTAAGTTTTTTAATCACTCAGAGTCCCACCGTGATCGCCATTATGTTAGAGTCCCGTGATTTGGCCGATTGGCTAGCCAAATGACGATGTAACATCAAACCAAGCTTTGGAGCCCAAGGACCTAGCCTTCCTGGACTCAGAGAGGGCTCTCTTTATAAGTGTAAAAGATGTCGGTGTGTTTACTTGCGATGTTCTGATATTAGGCTAGTTATGAAGTATGTTTTTGGTTTTTTGGTTTTTTAAGTTTGTGAGGGATGAAACTGATCAAATACATAAACTGGATAACAAGATGTAGATAAATTGGGCTATGGGGTCAATCAGGTCAAGGAATCTAATGAGGCGATGATGTAAAGCTGTTGTAGGGCCGATTTGATTCACAATAGAAGGGATCTCTGGGCAAAATGGAGTAAATGAACAATAAGTTGGTGAAAGACAAGGGATTTCAAGTGCAAACTAGTTAATAGCTGACATAAACATGTAATAGCAAGCCATTAATCATGCTAGGAATAACTATAAGCTAATCAATACATAGAAATCAAACATTCCAGCCATACATAGAGGTATATGACCCTCTAACTTCGGGAAAAGGCTATCAGACTTTGGGGAAAACACATGAGACAAACTAACAACTCATAAACTATGCCGGAATGCCTAAACATAGTCTCTAAGTCATTGGGTACTTGGACAAATAAGTTTTCATAGTTTTAGGCAAAGGGCTAGATCGGGACTAGGCCTCCTTGGTTCAACAAAATGATCAACAAATCAGTCAAAGAGAAAGTTTTATGGACGGAACTATGGGCAGCTGATAGGTAGGTAGGGCAAACCATACATCCTACTCAACATACATGGAACTGATGAATAAAACTTAGCAACAAAACCTTAGGTTACTAAAGAGCAGCTAAGAATTCTTTAGCATAACTAAGGGAGAAGAAAACATCAAGCTATGAAGATTCAGGGATTTTGAGGTGCCTCCATGGGAATGTCTCAAAATCAATCTTTACTGATCTATAGCAGCAAGAAAAATGAAATATGAGTGAAAACTAGAAGACAAAACACATTAAGAAGCACTATACCATTCTACCATGTCAAAGAATCCATCAACAAGCCTTCAACATTCCTCAAAAGCATCCAAGAGGCAGTCCAAAAATCATAACTCAAGTGTATTCTTCAAAGCTCATATGACCAATGCATTAATTCTTCTCTCAAGTTCAGCCTCTGATTTACAATGAGAAGCATGGGATAAATAGTCTAGAAGGAGGAAAACCTCATGGAGCAACTAGCTATCCCATTGGCCAAGTCAAAATATCTAAATTTGCCCTTGAGGCTTTGCAAAGCCCAAGGCACAAAATATCTAATAAAATATCTAAAAAACTGCTAAAAACGGAAATTATATTGACTTTACATGATTTTCCCATGATAAAAATAGCCTAACGCACATTTGGGAAAAGCAGATTTTTGGAGTTCAAAAATTGCAAAAATACTTCATATTTATGCCTGAAAACGGTCCCCTGACTTGCTGGATGAAAATGGAAGCCTTCCCGATGTCTAAATGAGGCTCATGATGGCTCGTTGGAAAGCTCTCTGTGTCTTCTTTCCAATGAAAGTGGAATCATCTCAATCTGATCTCTGAAAGTCCCTCAAAACTGTACCTGTGTGCAAAAACCCAGAAAATAGCAGGCTGCTGATATGGCGGGCAGAATGTGCAAAATGAGGCTGTTTTTCGCCAATTTGGAGGGGCGAATGATCTTCAAATCCCCTGAAAATCACTGGAGAGCTGCTCATGAAATTATGGAATCCATTGGTATCACCCTCCTCCCTTGACGACTCATCAAACTAAAATGGCGCATTTATGAGTTTTTGGCGAAAACCCCAAAAATGCCAAAAAACAAAAAATTTTCGAAACAGACCCAAAATTGGCATGCATGACCCTCAAAGGTCCATAGAGACATGCTCCGAAGCTGAAGCCAAAATATCGAGGGCTGATGTGCTTTTTGCTTCTTTCCGTGCTAGGCGCCTCTCCTTCAATTTCTTCAATTTTTCTTGTGCCACCTTCAATTTGCGCCTGGCGAATTGGTTTAGCTTCTGAAAGTGAAGAGTTCTCTTTCTCTGTAGCTCAAGGTCCCTGTTTTCCTTTTCAAGCTTTGTCTCCAAATGCTGGTTAGCCCTCTCAAGCCAAGCTTCCTTGTTTTCCTCAATTTCCCGCTCAAAGAGGGTAGTGAGAGGAAAAGCTTCGAATTGAGCTTGTTCTTCAGCTTTCTGTTTCTCCAAGGCTCTCCTAAGCCCGATGGTTCTAGGCCTCTTTTGCCTAGGCTGGTCCTCCTCCTCTTCATCATCAAATTCACCAATAAGCTCTTCAATTCTTACTTGTGCCTTTTCTGCCTCTTTCTTGTACTTGATCGCGCTTGTTTCATGGATAGCTACATGAAACTTCATTTGTTTGTTCTCAACCTCCAAGAAATGATTGAAATTCCTTGCCCTTTGGAGATCTTCTTGTAACACCTCAATTTGCCCTTCTTTGTGAATGAGGAGGTTTTCAAGGATGCGTGCCTCATTGTCGCTGTCATCGCTTGGGATAGGGATGACAGCTGATTTACCTCCATGCTTGGCGCTTTCTCCAACTGTACTTTTGCCTTTGAAGGCCAATCTAGCGCTCTTTCTCCTTGGTAAGCTAGGAGTTGTCTTTTTGGGCAATTTCCCCTTCTTAGGGACAGTTTTGGTCACCATTGAGGAGACAGCTTCAGCTTGCTGTCCTTCCTCAACATCTTGTCCAGCTTGTGGCTCAAAAGATGCTTCAATTGCTTGCTCAACCTGCTGCTCTTCAACCTCTGTCTGTTGTCCCTCTTCCTGAATTTGATGCTGTTCATCAACCTCTAGTTGCTGTCCAATGATATCCAACTGCTGCTGTCCCTCTAAATCTGGCTGCTGCTGCTCATCATCCTCCTTTTCTCCCTGTGGCTCACTGCCCTCTCCTTCTCCTTGTGTACTTGGCTGCCCAGTGATCATCTTGAGTTTTTTAGGGGTAGGCCTACTAGATAAAGGCACTGGGCGATGGACAGGCTGAGTAGGAGACACATGAGCAGGAGGGACAGTGGCGAAATCGGCATGGCTAATGAATGACTCCCATGAAACTCCTTTCTTCTCCAGCTGGTGCAAGAAAATGATTTTGATCAAGGAATGGTGAAAGAGAGAAGGGATTTGCTGAGGTGGAGCTTTCTTTTGGACAGTAGCTGCCATTTTCTCTATGCTCTTGGACAAAAAGTATGGAAGGTTTAATTGCCTGCTCCTGGTAAAATGCATCAACAAGCGAACATGATAGGCAAATATTTGGCTAAACCTCCCTTCACAAGTGAAATATCTCATTATGGCCTTCATCAGTGGAGCATAACTGTTAAGAAGATAGGAGAAAGGAAAAATAGCAGTGATGGTCTCCCTATGTTCCGGCTTGATGAAAGGTTTATAATCCTCCAAATCAAGATGCGCTTGTTTAAACCACTTTTCAACATGATACGGGATCTTGGTAGCTTTGGATACATACCTTGGAGAGATTTTGAAGTCAAGACCTGCTAACTGGAAGTGTTTGTCCTTGAATCTCAAAGCGCACAAATGTGTAAGTGGCGAGAAACTCTTGACTTCTTCTATCCTCTGACAGAATTCAAGACAGCCTACTTCATGGAAATTGAAAAGCACTGAGGGATGAGCATTGATTTCTTCTATGGAGATAGGTTCATATCTCTTATGTTGTCCACCTTTGTGATCTCGTTTTGGAGGCATCCTGACTTTGAAACAAGCTTTGGAAGAGGCAAATTGCCTTCACTATATGAGAAATGCTCTGCTGGTTTGAAACAGGCCACCAGACTGTTTGGACAGATATGGTCACTGTGGTTTGGATGAAATGCAACAACGCTTCCTTGAATAAGCTCCTCTGCACTTATTAACCACAGTCCTTCAAATCTAGATACACTTCAGCTATGTAACCTTCTTAACAATGGTACTATGTGTGAGAAACTGCTTTGTAGATCTTCTGTGCACAGTCTTTGAACAATCACCCCCCTTATGACTTTGCTAGAGGCCTGCTTACATTTGTATTTGTGTCTTTGAAACCAAACTTCAAAAATAATAACCCTGCTCTTTAGGTCATTTATCTTGAAAAACACCTCTGTTAGCAGATTCCTGTAGAGACCATACAGTGGAAAGAAAGAATACTCTTTAGTTATGTGAAAAATTAGCCCACAGTGTTAAGGAAAACACCTTTCACTTGTGACTTTTGAGAAGTCAATCGCCACCTTTATACATCTGGCCTCAATGTAAACTTGATCATCAACAAATGCCCAATCATCAACAACCCTGCCTTCTAGAAAATAGCCCTGTTTCACCTTCAGAAAAATCTGTCCAACAATCTTCAGAATGATATATTGTAGTGTAATGAAAAAGCAGGTTTAGTTTAGGTGTAAAATCAGTGCAACAGTGGTTTTTAGGAAATATACTCTCTGTTTGTGAGCTTAAGAGATCAACATAATACCTACACCTCTGTTTTAATATTAAATGCAAACCCCAAGCACTCTGCCCTTTAGACAGTGGCCATTTTCACTTGTGAAGTTTTGAGAAATTCAACACCACTTTGGTACTTCTGCCCTTAATGTCAAAATCTAGCCATCAACAATCTCTGTCCTTTACTATGCTGTCATCTTTGGAAGCTCTCTGTCAATAAGTCTTCAACCTGTACCTCTGTCTTAATCTTAACTTTACACACCTAAAAATCACGCCTTTAATATGTAATACGGTCTGAGGAAGCAGAGACCTAGCTTGGGCGAAAAAATCGTTTCACACAGTAGTTTAGACAATACATTCTTCGTTTGTGAGTTTTGAGATATACACCACTACACTCTATACCCCTGCCTCCAAGGTTTCAACTTCTTATCAACAAACTCTGTCTTTTCAATATGTTGTCATCTTTGAAAATATTGGTAACAAATTCACAGTGGGAGAAAATGGTGAATAAAAGGCAATCTGCTCAGGTAGTGTGCTGCTGTGGGGGACTGTGAGGACAGTTTCTCCTTTTCAAAAACGGTCAAAAACCCCTTTAACCATGCACAGCTTCAAACCAAGACACAGGTTTTTAAACTTGATTTTCCGAGTTTTTCAAGTTAGGAGATGAAGTACCTTGTGAGTTCTTTAAAGGAAAAACTCTTGGAAGGAGTTTGAAAGCACCGGAACGCTCCAACAATGGCGCGGCAACCTTTGGAACAAACCCGTCACACAGGAGAAAAGGCCGTCGGGTGGACTTGTCGTGCGGTCGGGCGGGCACCTACAGGCACGTCGCGCCCGCCTACAGGCATGTCGCGCTGACGTTGAAAGCCTGTGTTAAACGATGCCCAGGCACGTCGCGCCGCTGTTGACTGCAAATTTCTGAATTTTCGCCCAACTTTCTTGCTTGTTTGATGCTGGATAAGGATGGACTCTTCTTCAGATTTTTGAAAATGAAAAGTTACATCACAATTACCTCTTGCCACTATATCACCCAATTTTCCAACGGTCACTCACCCTTTCGGAATTAAACATTGACTTTTAACTTTGTTTGTTCTTTTCAAACAGTGGATTTGTTAATTAAACATATATATATCGCCTTTAACCCCGAGCTCTGAACTTTGATTGATTTAAGTCGACCAACACCACCCTTATGTTACGGTGTTTCAATGCCATAGGTGATTTGTCGCTTTACTTTGACAATTCCTTCATCTTTTGACTATAGTGGATGTTCAAATTTCTGTTTGCAGGAGTAGTATACAGTGCTCTTTTTCCCTCAAAATAAAGGTGGGCTTCTTCTTTTTAAACTATATCAATAATGATCACAGGCTGAAAAAACCTTTGGAACACAGTGAATAATAACCTAAAAAGGGGAAATCTTCTTGGTGGCAAAGTTTTTAGAAGGTTTTGTCTGCAGGTCCCTTTTCCACACAGTCCTGTGCTACATCTGCTCTCTGGAATGGTAACAAGTGATTTGTCATAAGACATATAAACAGTGATAATTTATCACAACCAACTTCCTCTGCCTGTTTATTAGATTAAATACCACTCGCCTTCTCCATCAGAAAAACAAACTTGTAAAATATGAAAACAGGGCCCTTGGGCACACAGTCTTTATTTTGTTCTGATCAGTGTATTAAAACCCTTTTTGTCAATAGCACCATTGGCATTCAAAGCATACAATATGTTCATTTGCTTCCCCTCTTGGTGATTGTTAGCAACGAAGGGCTATTTCATCATGCACCAAAAATATTTGAAAAGTTGTAAACACCCCTTCTTGAAAGGCGCCTCTTTGGACTTTTGATATATGATATTGTTTTGCTTCTTGACCATTTCCTCAAGGAGGAAATCTTCTTTTTGATATCAGTGGCACACATATGCTCAGAATTGTCTCTTTGTCTATTCATAGCATTGTATACCTGTCATTATGCATTCTATGACTCAACCTTGGTCATTGTTTTACTTTCCCAGTGATAAATTGCTGCTTCTAGGTGTTTCACAAATTTTTCTCTGGACTGTAAATACACTTTTTAGGTTGCATCCTTTCACACTAGACTTCTCTGTTTACTCAGAAGGGATTTCCTTAGATTTCTGGGTAGGTGATCATGGAATGTCTTTAACCCTTTTTAAATCAACTGCTCCTTTGACATTAATAGCATACAATATGTTCAACACTTTCTCCTTTCCACTAGATGGACTATCTGACAGATAGTTCTTGAAAAAGGAGTATCAACACCTTTACATTATTAGCACTATTATTCATCTGTGAAATGACTTTTCTTCCTTTTTGGCATCCTTCCACTGTTCTCTTATATCAATCAGTTTCAGCAACCTGCAGTAGCTTTGGCCCTCTACTCATGCATGGAGGAGGCTCTTCATTAGATAAGGTGTTTGAAGGTTTTTTAACAATTCTTTTTTCGAGACAGCCTTTTCTGAAGGTGATGTTAAGTAGACAACTTGGAAAACACAGTCTAAGCATGTTCACTTGCAAGTATCATTGTGTGTCAGCAAAAACCTTAGCCAGAGTAATATTGTCTCCCTGCATTGTCCTAAGGGTGAATTAAACATTTGGCTTGTTGCATCTTATGATTGATTATTTTAACAAACAAACTTTGTGACTATGAAGATCAGTGTTTCCTTGAAAAAACCAAGCACTTTCTCCTGCCTGTGTAATGGCATTGTTTAACATCTGTTCTATTTGATCTTGTAGATAGACAGGGTCCTTATGCTTTGGAATTTTCACTGATGACAGGCCTTCTAAAGCTTCAACAATCCATATGGTTTGCAAGTTTGAAATGAGCTCTTTTATCAGGCCAAACTCCCCTTTCCTTTGAACTTATCATATTTCCACTATATTCCTGTTATGGTCAACAATTACATTCATGAAACCTGAAGATTTGTTTCATTGTTTCAGTAAAGGCAAACCTGGGCTTCTGCAACCTTCTGAGTCAACACTGGCCTGCGCCCTCTGCTTATGTATGAAGGAGGCGCACTAACCCTCTGCTTGTGAATGAAGGAGGTTCTGGGCCTTGACAATTTACCATTTTGCTGAGACAGTGGCGACCCTTTCTTACTGTGATTTTCATGCTGGAAAGAGCTGTAAGGTCCTGATGAGTGACCTTTGTTTTGCAGCTTCATCTCAGGCTCATAATACACTTAGAAGCAGTTGTTCCTCTAACTGTAAACTCAAACACTTACTCCATGAGATGAAATATATATTTCCTGTCCTTGTAGAACCATAGAACACAGTGAAAAACCTACTAGTCAGCTTGAGAATGGGCTTCATGCAGTGCTGAGACCTAGGGAATATGAGTGGCGTGACTTAAGGTTGTTTGTCAACTTCATTTGCAAATTAAGGGATCAGTCATGGTAGGTCTGCTGCAGATGGGGGCTTTTTGGCTTTTTGATGATTGCCAAAGGTGAAATGTCCTAAACGCCACTTCCTAACATAGGGGAGACCTTTGAAACAGATGTGGATTTGCCTTTTAAAGCTGATGGGCAGACCAATAAGGCTAAGGTTAGATAGGATTGTTGACAAGGAGGTTGTGGTTTTGCCAGGGGTGGACTGAATAGGTAGAAAGGTGAAAAAAGTTTTGGGAGGGTTTTCTGGATGACATATTGACATAAGGAAATCAGTTTCTAGAAAACTCAGCTGAAGATATAGTCATCACTAACATGTAAAAAAAAAAAAAATACTGATGGCTAACACTTTTCAACTTCCATGAAGTAGGTTGTCTAGACTTCTGCCAGAAGATACAGGAGGTCAAAAGTTTCTCACCATTGACACACCTATCCGCCTTGAGGTTCCAGAACAAGAATTTCCAGGTACCGGATCTTGATTTCAAGTTTTCTCCAAGATCAGTGTCCAAGGCCACCAAGATTCCATATCATGGCGAGAAATGGTTCAAACAGACCCATCTTGACTTGGAAGATTACAAGCCTTTCATCAAGCCTGAGCATAGAGATACTTTCACTGCTATTTTTCCTTTTTCTTATCTTCTTGACAGTTATGCTCCTCTTATGAAAGTCATAATGAAGTATTTTACTTGTGAAGGGAGGTTTGATCGAGTTTATGCCTACCATGTCCGACTATTGATGCATTTCACTAGAACTAGGAAGCTAAATCTCCCTTACTTTTTATACAAGAGCATCGAGAAGATGGCATCCACAGTCCAGAAGAAGTCCCCACCTCTACAAATACCTTCCGTTTTCCATCATTCTCTAATCAAAATTATCATCCTACACCAGCTAGAGAAGAAATAAGTTCCATGGGATGTATTCATCAGTCACCCAGATTTCTCTACTGTTCCTCCTGTCCATGTATCTCCCACTCAGCCTATTCATCTCCCTATACCTCTGTCCAGCAGGCCTACTCCTAGAAGGCTCAAAATTACCACTGAACAGTCAAGACAGCAAGAGGAAGGAGAAGGGAGTAGACAGCAAGAAGAGAAAGGTCATGAGCAAGAGGAAAGGTATGAAGAGCAGCAAACAGAAGATGAGGAACAGCAGCTTGGGCAGGAAATTGAGCAGCATCTTGAGCCACAAAATGAGTAGGAAATCCAAGCACAGCAGCAGCTTGATTTTGGTGAGAAAGGGCAGCAGGTTGAAACACAAATTGAACAAGGCATTGAAGTTGAACAGCAAATTGATGTTGGCGAACAGGGGCAGCAAATTGAACAGCAAGAAGAAGACACACAGCAGCCACAAGGAGAGCAGCAGTTTCAAGAAGATGTCAAGGGTAAAG
This sequence comes from Pinus albicaulis, assembly GCA_034641835.2. NCBI lineage: Eukaryota > Viridiplantae > Streptophyta > Pinopsida > Pinales > Pinaceae > Pinus > Pinus albicaulis. Next base: position 43,586 of record JAXQQM020092444.1, on the reverse strand, counting down.
CAGTTGGGTCTCCTCCTCCCAAAAGAACAAAACCTAGCACAGCAAGGAAGAAAGGGCCTAAGGCTGCCACTCCAAAAGTGACAAAAGTTGTCCCTAGTGAAAGAAAATTGCCCAAGAGGTCACCCACTAGCATGCCAAGGAGGAAAAGTGCAAGATTGGCCTTCAAAGGGAAAAGCAAGGTTGGAGAAAGTGAAAAACATCGAGGTGCATTGGTTGTCATTCCAATCCAAAGTGATGACAGCGATAATGAAGCCCGCATTCTTGAAAACCTCCTAATCCATAGAGAGGGGCAAATTGAGGCATTGGAGAATGATCTTCAACGGGCAAGGAACTTCAACTATTTCTTGGAAACCCAAAACAAACAGATGAGTGTTCACACAGCTGTTCATGAAGCACGGGAAATCAAATACAAGAATGAAGCAGCTAAGGCGCAAATGAGGATAGAAGAGCTCATCGGTGAGTTTGATGAGGAAGAAGAAGACGACCAGCCTAGGCAGAAAAGGCCTAGGACCATAGGGCTTAAAATAGCTTTGGAAAAGCAGAAAGAAGAAGAATAGGCCCATCTTCAAGCTTTTCCCCTCACTGCACTCCTTGAGCAGGAAATTGAAGAAAACAAAGAGGCATGGCTAGAAAGAGCCAACAAACACTTGGAGATGAAACTTGAAAGAGCAAACAGAGATCTAGAGCTGCAAAGGAAGAGGACACATCACTTTCAAAAGTTGAATCAGTTTGCCCGGTGCAAACTAAAGGCAGCCCAAGAGAAATTGAAGAAAGCAAAGGGGAAGTGCCCGGCACGGAAAGAAGAGAAAGGCACATCAGCTCTTGAAATTTTGGCTTCAGCTTCGGAGCATGTTGCTAGGGACCCTTGAGGGTCATGCGCACCAATTTTGGGCTCGTTTCGACAACTTTTTGTCTTTTGGCATTTTTTGAGTTTTCAGTCAAAAACTCATAAATTCGCCATTTCATTTTGAGGATTTTTCAAGTGAGGAGGATGATACCATTTGGTGCCATAATTCTATGAGCAGGTCCTCAGCGATTTTCAGAGCATTTGGAGATCATTCGCCCCCTCAAAATGGCGAAAAATGTTCACTTTTTGCACATTCTGCCCGGCATATCAGCAGTCTGCATTTTTCTGGCTTTTTACACACAGGTACAGATTTGGAAGACCTTCATGCATCAGATTGAGGTGATTTCAGTTGCGCCTGAAATTAGACACAGAGAGCTTTCCAACGGGCCATCATGAGCCTCGTTTCGACATCAGGAAGGCTGCCAAATGTTTCCGGCAAGTCAGCGGACCTTTTTCTGATATAAATTTGAAGTATTTTTGTAATTTTTGAACCTCAAAAATCTGCTTTTTCCAAATGTGCGTTTAGCTATTTTTGCACTTGGAAAATGATGTAAAGTCAATATAATTTCTGTTTTTAGCATTTTCTTAGATATTTATGAGATATTTTGTGCCTTGGGCTTTGCAAAGCCTCAAGGACAAGTTTAGATATTTTGATTAGGCCAATGGGATAGCTAATTGCACCATGAGGTTTTCCTCACTTGAGCCTATTTATTCCAAGGGCTTCATTGTAAGACAAGGCTGAACTTGAGAGAAGAAGTAATATATTGGTCATATGAGCTTTGAAGAACATACTTGTGTTATGATTTTGGACTGCCTCTTGGATGCTTTTGATGAATGATGAAGGATTGTTGATGGATTCCATGACATGGTAGAATGGTATAGTGTTTCTTGCTTTGTTGTTGTCTTCTAGTTTTCATTCATGATACATGTTTCTTGCTTGCTATAGATCAGTAAAGATTAAGTTTGAGATATGCCCATGGAGGCACCTCAAAATTCCTGAATCTTCATAGCTTTTATGTTTTCTTCTTCCTTAGTTGCACTAAAGAATTCTTAACTGCTCTTTAGTATCTTAAGGATATTGTTGCTAGTTTTATTCATAAGTTCTATGCATGTTGAGTAGAGTAGGATGTATGGTGTGCCCTACTTACCTATGACTGTCCATAGTTCTGTCCATAAAACTATCTCTTTGACTGATTAAGATTATCATCTTGTTGAACCAAGGAGGCCTAGTCCCGATCTAGCCCTTTGCCTAAAACTATGAAAGCTTGTTTGTCAAAGTGCCCAATAACTTAAAGACTGTGTTTAGGAATTCCGGCGTAGTATTTTGAGTTGTTAGTCCGTCTTATATGTTTTTCCCCAAATTCTGATAGCCATTTCCCAAAGTTAGAGGGTCTTATACTTCTATGCATGGCTGGAATGTTTGTTTCAATGTGTTGATTAGTTTATAGTTACATGTTGCATGATTAAGGGTTTTCTTTACCATGTTTATGTTATCTATTAAACCAGTGACGCTTGAAACTCTTTGTTATTCACAAACTTGATGTCCATTTACTCCATTTTTCCCAAAGATCCTTTCTACCTTGAAATCAAATAGGCCCTACAGCAGCCTTGCATCATCATCTCATAGCTTCCTTGACATTTTTGACCCCATAGCCCAGTTGATCTAACTTCTTGTTACCCATTTCATATCTTTGATCAGTTTTATCCCTCACAAACTAAAAAACAAAAAACCAAAAACATACTTCATAACTAGCCTAATATTAGAACACCATAAGCAAACACACCGATATCTTTTACACATATAGAGAGAGCCCTCTCTGAGTCCAGGAAGGCTAGGTCCTTGGGCTCCAAAGCTTGGTTTGATGTATCATCATCATTTGGCTCACCAATCGGCCAAATCACGGGACCCTAACATAACCAAGTCCTGGTTGATCCAGAAGATCAAGGTAAAACACCTTTTACCACTCCATGGGGCACTTTCATGTATGTGAAAATGCCTTTTGGACTAATGAATGTTGGGGCCACCTTCCAAAGAGCAATGGACATTGATTTTTTAGAAGAGATTGGCCACTTTATTGCGATATATCTAGATGATATAACTATGTATTCAAAATCTGACAAAGAACACTTGAGATATTCGAAACGAATCTTTGAGAAATGCATAAAATTTGGCATATCTTTAAATCCTAAGAAAACACTATTTGGCCTGGAAGAAGGCAAACCGTTAGGACATATCATATCAAAATATGGAGTTAGAATTGATCCCAAGAGACTTGAAGCAATCCTAAAGATCATTCCCCCAAGAAACATTAAAGAACTTCAATCCTTCATAGGTAAAATAAAATTTCTGAGAAGCTTTATTCCTAATCTTACTGAACTTCTTAGAAACATAACCAATATGCTCAAGAAGGATTCTGAAATCAAATGGAGAATAGGGGCTAGGCAATATTTTGACATGGTAAAACATGCATCAACTAAAGAACCAGTGTTAATCCGTCCAGATTTTACTAAATATTTTATAATCTTTTATTTTACTTCTGAGCACACTGTTGCAGTTGTTTTACCACAGAAAAATAGTGAAGGATTTGAGCAAACAATAGGCCTCTTCAACAAATATTTAAGAGATGCTTCTCTCAAGTACAACATCATGGAAAAACAAGACTTTGCACTACTCAAAGCAGTTAAAGACTTTGGAGTTTATATTCTACATTCACATGTAATTTCTTATGTACCTAACTTTGTGGTAAAGGATATCTTAACGCAGAATGGACCAGATGGAAAAAGAGGAAAATGAATTGTGGTTATTTTGGAGTATGATCTAGAAATAAAACCTACCAAACTAATTAAAGGGCAAGGACTTGCCCAACTTATGGCTGAGTCCAATTTTCAAGCTCTGGACATAAACTTGGTGGAAACTTTGGATGATCAAGAGGAGTAGGCGACTCCACAAATAAATGAAGAATTTTTAAATTCTCCCTGATATGCAGACCTGCTTTATGTATTGTTTAATTTAAATGCTCCTCCTGGTCATACAAAAACTAAAGCTAGATTTCTGAAATTAGAAGCAGTAAAATTTTGCATCATTGATAATGTCCTTTATTGGAAAGACTCTGGTGGCCTATTACTCAAATGTTTCATGAAGAATGATGCAGATAAGATTATGCATGATTTTCATGAAGGAGACTGTCGTGGCCACCTGTATTGGAGGACTATTGCTAATAAAATTCTCAAGGCTGGTTTTTACTGGCCCACCCTTTTTCTTGATGTTCATAAGAAAATCACAACCTACCAGAAGTGTCAATTTTTTTAAGATAAAAAGAAACTTCTACCCTTGCCACTAGAACCCATTTTTGTTGAATGCCCATTCCAACAATGGGGTTTGGATTTCATAGGTGAAATCCATCCTCCTTCCTCTACCCAACAAAAGTGGATTTTAATAGCTATAGATTACTTCACTAAGTGGATAGAAGCCATCCCTTCCATAAATGCCACGGATTTTGTTATTACCAAGTTCCTTGAGACCAATATCATGTCTAGATTTGGTTGCCCAAGGAAAATCATCACTGATAATGAAGCAGCTTTTATCCAAAAAGATGATTGAATTCTGTAATAAATATCATATTTCTTTAGGGCATTCAACAGCCTATTACCCACAAGGTAGTGGACTAGCTAAATCATCCAGTAAGAGTCTGGTAAACATCATCAAGAAGTTATTAGAATAGAATAAAAAGTCTTGGCATAATAATTTAATCAGTGCACTTTGGGCTGATAGGCTTACTACCAAGAAGTCCATCGGTATGTCACCATACCAACTTGTCTATGGGATGGATGTTTTTTTTCCATTTTCCCTAGCACTGCCAGTGATGAAGATAATTCAAGAGTTACAAGAAGAACCAAATGATGCACTCTGAAGGATCCATCAAGCCATTCAGTTGCAGCAAAAAAGAGAAGAGTTATATAACAGAACACAGATTATCTAGGAAGATATCAAGAAAATATTTGACAAAAGGACCAAGGAATCTGATTTTGCTATTGGTGACAAAGTTTTAAAATGGGATGCAAGGAGAGAAGACAAAGGGAAGCATAACAAGTTTGATAATCTATGGATGGGACCATATATTATAAATGCTTTTATAGGTGACCATGCATTTTTTTCTCACAAATATGGATGGAACAGAGTTACCTGGTGGTCCAGTAAATGGTGGGATGTTGAAGCATTATTTCTCCTAGTCTAAAGATTCTTTTACATCATTGTAAATATCATAGTCAACATAGATTGGATTGGATGTTTTTTTATTAAGGTTGAAGCTCGCAGAGAAGGACCTAAGACATGGTCAATAGACCATCATAATATTTGAAGAAGAAAAGGAATCAAATTACAAATTGCTCAGATTTGTAGATGGATAAGGCCACTGATCACATGTTCTTGACACTTCAATGCATAGAAGTGTCATCCCCAGTTGGAGCCACTGTTAGGGTCCTATATTTCATAGGATCTCAAGGTGACTGAGTTTATTCTATCTGTAAAATTTATTTTGTAAAATGATTTCCAATCTACAAATAATTTTCAAAAAAAAAAGGTGATAACATAAAAAATAAAAAAGAGGATATATGTTAAAATTAAAAAATATAGAATGTGAACCCCATCAAAAAGAAGAAAAACAATAAATTCTGAAAGTGTTGCACCTCCAAATGCCACTACTCTTAGTTTAGCTTATTTCTGAAAATAAATTGTGTGCAACTTCTTTAAAATGCCACAATAGTTCAATAAAATTCAATCATATAGTTTAAGCATGATTGAATTAGGTTTAAATTGATTTTTAATATGTAGTGAAATATAATTTGTCAAATTGTTTAATATTGAAAGATTAATTAGTTAGGTAGAAAATAAAAATTGGTTCAATAATTTAATCTGAACCAAGGGAGTTTTTGTAACATTATTTGTTTTTGATAAGTTAGCATAAGTAGTTAAATAATTTTCAAAATGATAAGGTAGGATATGGATGCAAAAGAATAAAAATATAAAAAAAATGTTAGGAAAATGATTATTTTTGTAGGCATCCATGTCAATAAAATGTTATGTGTTAGATGCTCTAAATGAACAAGGAAAAATAAAATGTTAGGGAAGCAAGAAAGAAAAAGAAAGCTTCATTCTTTTTTAAAAGACTTGATTGGCTGCTAGTTTAAATGCCCCTATAGAAAAAGTATTTTTTATGGTTTAAATCTTGATGATATAATTCATTTCCTAAAGTTTTAAACCATAACAAACCTACCCACTACACTCCCTTTTCATTTCATTTCCCTTAAAAATCATTAAACCATACCATATATCCCATATTATATTCCCCGCCATATATGTCCTTGTTTCACTTCATTAAAACATTTCCATACATTTCCTTATACAATTCCCTTCATATCTCTCGACGCATTATTTAATAAAGCCTTGACCCCACTAATCACATCATCGCATATATCATCCCCATATTCTCATATATCCGATGATCATCATCATGCTTGTCGGCATCCAATGGCCCGTGTGGCCTTTCGGCCCCCCTCTGCCATCCGAAGTTTATCACTAGGGGGGTCCGAAAATAATTGTATTTGAAAACCACCAGAGTATATTTTTTAGCCCCACATGATTTCGGACCCCCAGGCATAAAAAAACAAACCGCCTTACGCCCCGCCCCGAAAATTGTTTCCATTATATTGCCTGCTATGATGACCATTGTGCACCACTCCTCTGTTTCCACTTCCAATACTCATTAGCCAATTAAATTCTCTCCCTCCATAATTCCATTGTGAGTTTAATTTCCTATCCGTTAACCCGCACCATCAACGAAAACATGATTTTTCACTATTAAACCTGCTTAATCTCTCCACAAATGCCTTTTCTCTTTAGGTTATTATAATTCTTTGTTTTCAGGTTGTTTACTAAACCAGAAGCACTAAAATTTCTTGAGCAATGCCCGATTTTACCCTTCTCCATTCTTTTTCCCATTCTTGCTCACAGAATCCTCTTTCTTCCCTCTTTTACACTTTTAGTCGTAGCCATTATGCCTCCCAAAGATAAAGATCACGAGGAAAATGTCAATCCTTTTATTTTCCCTCCTCTATACCTTCATCACATCCCTATGGCTAACAGAGATTATCAAATCTATGAAACACACTCTTATATCGACATTCTTGAGATGTACTATTGGCTGGAAGACAAATGGATTGAAAAATCCGATGAAATCCAGCTCTGGGAATCTAATCTTCCCCATTTTATTTTTCCTCCAACCCACAGTTCTCTTGATATTCATCAGGAAATGTCATGCCTCTTACCTGCCTAGCCAGAGAACCATAGTCAATTCTAATTGTGAAGTTTCGTTTACCATAACCCCTCAATTCATTGAACAGATGATGTTAGCTCCCACAGTTGATAAAGGTTCCCGATTCTCTCATGAAGCTCTGGTTGAAATGTATCAGAGATTAGATATTGCCAAGATAACTCAAACCTCACAACTATTCCTAGCACAAGATGCTGCATTCCCTAAAAGAAATCCTCCTTATCCTTCATCCCTCTTCCCTGAGAAAACCAAGAAAATAACCACTGTCCTATCTTACCTTCTTGGTTACTAGTCTGACCAATACATAGACGAAGCTATTATAGGATTTCTGTCTTTCTTTTACAATCATGCCAAGCCTTCCATTATGTTCAATTTTGAGCCATTTTCTTGTAGAATATATCCATCAGAAGTTTCTTGATTTCAAGACAGAAGAGATATTTAAATATACCTCTATTTTATTTTATATGTTCATATACTTCCAAGGAGACAATACGAAATTGTCATTGCAAAATTTAAATGATAAAGGAGACCAATAATCAATAATTTTCTGGACCACCTTTCTTATGAAAGAGAAAAATGAATTCACCTACAAGCAGTTCATTGAAATGTGTGTTCAACCAGCTATCAGTCTTCTAAACAGCAGAGAAGAACCTAGAATCAATGAAGAAATTCAGAAGATATTGGAGCCAACAGAACCAGTTTAGACAGGATATTGGTACCTGTATGAAAACTACACTGAAATAAGAGTTTTTGGATGTGAACTGTAGCCATAAAAGTTTCCCAAATTCCTCCCAGTGAGGATGTTTGCTCTGGAATTCATCAGGAAAATGATTAACATGGATCAGGTACATTTCGTGGCTGCCAAAAATAAATCTCAATTCAAGCTAAAAACTCAAATTGGCCCATTTATATGTAATAGCAGAAAACAGTAGCAGAGGTAGATCAACTATTAAAGGAAATGAAATTTGATTTAATTTTCACCTGGTCATATGATCGATTAGGCATTGTGTCTAAATTAAGGGTAGAAGTCAAATCTAGTCCTTAGTTTCATACAACAAGACCAGAGATAGAGAAGTATAGGAACAAGATAGAGTGGATAGAGAACAAATTACATGAAGCAAAATAATAGCCAGTGTCATCATCAACAGTGTAGGCTCCAACAAATCAGGAAAAGATAGCTAAAAGGATTAGAGAAGAAGCGTCTCCTTCAGACACAAACATCTTCAGCGAAGGATTCAAAATTATGTATAGAAAGAAGGTTAAACTTAGTTCCAGACTAAGTATTAGCAAGGATTCAGAGCAGCAGACCACTGTCAACACAAATGAGCCTTTTATATCCTCATTAATAGGAGAGCAGGCTACACAATCTCCTACTACTTCAATGACTACTTCAAATCAGCAGCAGATCATACAAACAGGTACTTCAACTTCAAGCAAGCCAGAAAAGAGTGCAATGGACATATTCAAGGAAATCAAACTCAAAAATGAAGCAGACTATAAGAAAACATCTTTTGAGTTTGATGCCAAAGATATACATCCCATTGATCAAATGGAGATGCATAAACAAACTGGAGAGATGATATTTTCAATTGTAACTAACACTGCCATGTATTTATCTAAAATGTAGGTTACACTAGCAAATATCATATCACAACTCAACATCTAGAAAGCCTCATCTTTTTCCAAAGACACCAGGATTAAAGCCTTAGAAGATTTTGTAATCAAGTTGGGTTATGACCCTCCAAATTTCAATGTTGCAGAAGAGTTAATCAAGAAAAAGAATGTTGATATTACAACATTAAGGAATAAGTTGCAGAAATTACCATCTACAGAAGATCCTTTAGCCAAGGAAATTTCAGAGACAGAAGCAGAAAAGGTAGATATGCTGAAACTCATTCTTGAACAGAGTACACAGCTGAAACACATGGAAGCATAAATGGAGACACTCATCAAAGAAAAAGTGGAAGTTGTCAAAAAGGTTGAAACTCCCATAAATGTAGTCCATATTGTTGTTGTCCCCATCACTACTATTTCCACCACATGTACATCAGAAGGAGCTAAGAAGCTTGCTGAAGTTGTTCAGAACTTATCCATTCAAACAGAAGAGATTAAGAAGTTGCAGGATCAGTTAAAAACACTACAACATCATAAAGCAATTGGAGAAAGTGCACATGGAGCAGAGCTACATAGAGCAAGAGTACAAATTGAAAGATTGCAGAAGGAAGTCATAGATTCTTACCTTGGGAACACACTCGGGTTAGTCAAAGAGAATATATGGGGAGAAATCATTGAATATGTGAAAGAGATCTAGCCTAGTATCAGGATTATTTTTTATCGGAAAGAGTTACTGAAGAAAGCTCAAGAAACTATTGTAACTATTATAGAGAAACTTGAGGAAAAGCCTGCTACAGCTACTGAGTTAATTAAATTTATGAATTATAAGGACAACAGTGAACTCAAATATTTGGGTATAGAAGATAGGACAGCAACCATTTTAGATGTAAAGAAGATTATTACAAAGAAGAACTTGATTCTTCAGTTGGAAGAAAAATGCAGCAATGTCAATATCATAGTTCAACATTTTTTCAGCAAGCTGGAACCCTTGACCAGCAAGGGTTTTCCCTCAATGTTAGTGATAAATGACAAGTTAATTCCTCTCAAATACTACATCCGCAAGCTCAAATATGTTGCTACTAATACAGCCAAAGTTTCAAATATTTAGGGTACAACAACAGAAAGGCTCGTGCAAAATGCACTCCATGATACCTTCTTTATCTTGCATGAAATAAAATATATCTTTTTAGTAAAACCTAATTTTACTAAATATACAGAAATGGATGAATTTTATCTCAGGGTGATAAAATTATCTATATCGGATGAAAAACGTTGGGAACAGTTGATTGACTTACTAGATTAAAAGAGTAAAAATGATACATAAGAGAATCTTCCAGTTCATCTGCCAGCACATCAGTAAAATGTGGTCCGCATCTTAATAATCCCACTACATCAGCACTTGTAGTTGCGCAACAAATTCCATCGAGGCTGTAATTCAGTAACACTTAGAGTTTTAAGTTCAAAGTTTAAGTCTAAAAATACGATGTCTGTTAGAGACTCTATAATTATTTTTGTAATCTTTTGTATAAATGCTTCAGTTTTGGAAGTATCAAGTGTCAATTGATTGAGATTTGAACTATTTTTTTCTATTAAAGTATTGTAAGATTTTTCAAAGAACTGGAGCATCAATAATAATCAAACCATTCACAGGATTCTTGTGGCTTAAATACTAGTGATGTTTTTCTTCTATTATTATGTTTCATTTTCATATTTCATTGTAATCATCTGAATCCCAATTGTAAAAGAAGGAAGCGTGATGAATAGTATTTACTGTTGAGTACCTTATTCTAGTTGCGTTTACAATCATAACGTTTTCCACTAAAAGGCCAAACTAAAGAATTCTTAATTTCTCTTTTGTTCTGCTGAATATCTTGATATTTTTATCATAATCTATTTATAAATTCGAAATATCCAGTAAGTACTCCTAGCTTGCCCTGTGTTTACTCTGTGAAAAGTTGATGCAATTATCCAATTATATTTTGACCCCATTTCCCAATAGACATTAATCAATTGAATACAATCAATTTTCGAAAACTCCAAACAAAACTCAAAACCTAAGTACAATCATAACTAACCTAAAAAAATTATCCAAACAAAGTTAAATCTTAAAGAGAGAGCCCTCTCTGAAATTGCCATAGCTAGATCCCAGTTTCCAAAGTTGGTTTAATGTTGGCCTATGTAATTTGTTCTCACAATCTCTAGTAAATTACAGAATGCTAACATGCTCAAACATGAATATATAAGTCCTCGCAACCTGGATGAATGAAACTAGATCTAGGGTCTTGATCTTCATCAATCAAATTAGTACGAATCTAACCATGCGATTGAATGTGTCGAAGTCAAACATGGAAGAAACCATCTGATTATTGGTCGATGATGAAAATTGTTAACAAGTACGAGAGAAACCAGTAGTAGTGAAAATTGCTCTCAGGGTACTTCAATATAATCTATGAAGTGTGAATGAATGATCTGTTGTTGAACACTCATAGAGTTGCTTGATCGAAAGCTAATGATGAAAACTTGTCGTCGAAGGTGAGAAACCGGCTATTAGGGCATGCAGATTTCAAGGTACTGATAAGGTTTTTGGATCAACTTCCTAGATAATGAGTTGAAGTCGAATAGGATGTGAACTGTCGTAGGAGGGCATATGACATGAAACTTATTATGTCAAGTTCAAGGAATTTTTTTCCAAGGACCGACTCAAGGATGGTCAATGTGAATGGAAATGAATATTTTCAAGTGAAAAAATGGACTGAGGTTGAACATTATCTTGAACACATAACAACACAATAATTGACTTGCCATCATTTGACTTAAAGATAATACCCAAAATCAGTAGAAGACTTTCAATGAGGTGCAAATAACTATAATATGAATGGATTACCCAACCTAGGCACAAATGTGACAAAGTGTCGTGTTCAAGAGTGACATGCTACTTTAAAGACAAGTACAAAATATGGATTCTTTTTCCTAATTTTCCCCCACCATTACTGAAAAGTACCTCTTTATTTTTTTCAAGCTTGAGGAGGATAGCATTTTCTTGTTTGTATAAGCTCATCCTTTGGATGAGTACTCTGAAGTACTTTTAACGAACCCTAGGAAGGAGCAGTTCGATCTCGTTGTAATTGACGGGTCCTGCACTATTAAATTTTAACGAGTCGAGTGTAGGATTAACATGATGTTGTTTTCATATTTAAAGAGTTTGAAAAGACGAAAAAATAAAATTCAATCAATTCTTTAAACGTAGATTTTTAACAAGCCCGGAGAAATAAAATGTTGGTGTTTTCATTTTTAGGGAGTTAGGAGAAAAACATAAGTAAACTCCATAATTTTATTTTTTGTAAATTTAGTCCCTCAAGCCTTAAAAGGGATAAAATGATGCAGGAGAGAACTCTATTTAAAAGGAGTAATATTATACTAAATATGTTAGGTCCCTATATTACTAGTATAGTCCCTTATTGTTGTTAGTGTAACCCCCTTATTGTTATTATTGTACCCCTATAACCCCCATATTCTTATTATTGTGCCCTTAAATTATTATTGTTAGGTTGGCTAGGATTACATTGTGGCCCCACTAGGATTACATTGTCACCCCATGGACTCCTATATATAGAAAGAAGGTTTTGTAATTTGTATCATCCAAGAATTGTTCATTCATGTAATTTATTGGAGGTTTCCCCCTCGAAGTGGCTTATTTCTAAGGCGTTGATATCACTTTTCTTCTATTTTTGGAGCTGTTTTCACAACATTTGGTATCAAAGCTTTGAGATTCTAGGGTTTCGTTCCTCCGAACAGGTCATCGTGAAATTTTTGCTATAAATTTTTTTCTACGAAGTTTCATAAGCAAAAAATTTTAGAGTGCGAAGCCGAAATCATGAGGAACATCAGTGCAAAATTTCAGAGCTTGGTTCACAATATTTTCAGAGATATGATTTATGGAAGTTAGGTCTTTTTGCAGGCTCCTCAATTTAATCTAAACAGGTCATCGTGGAATTTGCGCTATAACGTTTTTTCTATGAAGGTTTAGAATCTGAAATTTTTAGGGTGTGAAGCTAAAATCCTGAGAAAACGCGTCGCAAAATTTTAGAGCTTGGTTCGCAATATTTTCGGAGATATGATCTGTGGAAGGTAGTGCTTTTTTAGGCTCCTAAATTTCATCTCAAAGAGGTGATCGTGGGAAATGCTTCATAAATCTCTCTCTGAGCATCAGATTGGAGTACCGTAAAAAGTGACCATAATTACACGGACTATAGTTTCTTTGCTATCAATTTTAGAGCTAAAAGGCGAAACAGTGACATGTGGTAAGTCGTACAAGTTCTATCTACTGAAACGGTCCATAATTAGGTCATTGTGAGATATTGGACATAACTTTACCTTGAAGAATCCAAATCAGATTAGACCTGTGGCATTCAAAAGAGGATTTAGAAGGCTACCTTAGTGCCAAATTTCAGCTATTCAAGAACTGCAACCACAGAGATAATCCAATTTAAATATCGAGCTCTTCAAAAGCAAGAAAAAGGTGTGTAGTTTTTTCCGAATTGCATAAGTCTTGTTTGAAGAATAAATTTGAATTGATTCCAAGGGCATATTGTAGAATAGATATCAGTATTGGGTTCTAAAAAATGCCCGTAAAAATAATTCAACACCCATTAAGCCTTCAGAAGGCTCTAATATGACTCAGGAAGATGAAGAATTGCAACATGATCTATCAAAATTACAAGGGAAAGTGCACCAAATTTCGCTCTCGCAAAGAGCAACAAAAAATGAAATGGAAGTTTTGAAGAAAGGTGTGGAAGCAAAGATGGATGGTTTGAAGAAAGGTGTGGAAGCTAAGATGGATGGCATGGAAGCTGGCATGGAAGCTAAGATTGATGACATGAAATACAACATGGAAAATATGAAGAATGATCTAAAAGCATACATGGAAGGTTTGACAAAGTTGATACAAGAAATGTTTCCTAATGGTGAAAATATAGTAGAGGAAACTCATGATCAGAAAAAAATAAATGTTAATCGTGACTTCATAAACTCTAATGTTGGTGGGAAGAACCACCATATTCCAAAAATGGATATGAGGAAGTTTGATGGAAAGGATCTTGTAACATGGATACTACAGATGGAGCAATATTTTGATCTCCATAATGTGCAAAACACAAAAAAGGTACGCATTGCAACTTTACATTTAGAACAAAATACATTTGTATGGTATCGATGGCTTTGCTCCCGTAAAAAAATTGTCACTTGGTCAATTTTTACGAAATAAATGATAGCACATTATGAGGATACAAAGAGCAACACCTTCTTTAGCCAATTGATAAATCTCAAACAAAAGGGTTTAGTGGGGCAGCACATTGAGGACTTCCAAAAATTGAATATAAGGGTAATTGATATCACCAAGGAACACAGGATTGATCTCTTCATAGGTACTTTAAAGGATAACATCAAACATGAAGTTTGCATTTTGGAACCTGATTCATTGGAGAAGGCGTTCAGGTTGGCAAGAAAAATTAAATGTAAAATTATGGCGACAAGGAAGCCTACCACTAACTTCTATAAAGAAGGAAGTGTTGCTACACCTAGATTTCCACAACCTACAAGGTTGACACCACAACAATTGGAAGAAAAAAGAGCATAAGGGCTTTGCTATAGTTGTGATAGAAAATACACTAAAGGTCATAAGTGTGCTAAGAAGAAATAATTTTACATATATTGTGAAGAGGAAGAAGAAAATGAACAAGAAGAGGATATACAATAGGAACCAACCCTAGAAGAGGAAGAAATGAGTCCGACCATATCGTGTAATGCATTGGTAGGAATTACCACTCCTCAAACTCTCAAGATAGAAGGACATATAAAGAAGAAAAAGGTAATAGTGTTGATTGATTCAGGTACCACCCATAATTTTATTCATTGTAAGGTAGCCAAGGAATTGAATTGTTTCCTATACCCAGCACCAGAATGTCAAGTGATGGTTGCAAATGGAGGAACTATAAATTGCTCTGGAAAATGCCATAATATCGAGCTAACCATGGGGGAATATGTATTGAATAGTCCAATGCTTTCCATTCCTATGGGAGGTGCTGATGTTGTACTAGGAGTACAATGGTTACAATCTTTGGGGACGGTAGCTTTTAATTTTCAAGAAATTTTCTTGAAATTATTTTCAGAAGGAAAGGAAGTCGAATTACGGGGTATTGAAGGGAAGCCAGGAAGGATAATAAGCTCTAATGGCATGACAAAGCTTCTAAAGAAAGAACAACGAGGCGTAATTGCACAATTATGCTCACTAGAAGTTTCAACATCAAAATCATCTATTTCTGCAGATCTCCAACAAGTCTTGGACAATCATTCCAAGGTGTTTGAAACTCCCAAAGGACTCCCACCTATTCATGATCATGATCATGCTATTCATTTGATTCCAAGAAGTGTTCCTCCAAACATCAGGCCTTATAGATATCCTTATTTCCAAAAGAGCGAAATTGAACGTATGATTGCAGAAATGTTAGAGGCGGGTATAATTCAACCTAGTCAAAGTTCTTTCTCTGCTCCTGTAGTATTGGTACACAAGAAGGATGGATCATGGCGAATGTGTCCAGATTATAGGGAGCTCAATAAGCTCACCATGAAAGATAAATTTCCCATTCCTATGATTGATGAATTATTGGATGAATTACATGGAGCAATTTATTCTACCAAGTTGGATCTTCGTTTAGGATATCATCAAATTAAAATGAAGACTAAAGATATTCCAAAATAGCTTCGAACTCAAGAGGGTCATTATGAATTTTTGGTCATGCCTTTTGGCCTTATCAATGCACCTTCTACATTTCAAGGGTTGATGAATTCCATTTTCAAATCCTTCTTTAGAAAATTTTTGTTTGTATTTTTTGACGATATACTAATTTACAACAAGTCTTGGAAGGATCATGTTCAACATGTTGATAGGGTGCTCAAACTATTGGAGGAGAAACAATTATATGAAAAAACCTCCAAATGTTTCTTTGGAGTACAAGAGGTGCAATATCTGGGTCATATTGTATCTCGGGAGGATGTTAAGGTAGACCCTAACAAAATTAAAACCATTAAGGAATGGAAAGTCCCCACAACAATAAAGAAGTTGTGAGGATTTAATATTAAGCACAGGGTTTTATCGCAATTTTGTTAAGAATTATGGGAGAATAGCAGCACCTCTAACAACATTATTGAAGAAAGATGCGTTTTCATGGGCTCCTGAAGCAACTAAGTCCTTTGAACATCTTAAAGAGGCAACGTGCCTAGCATCGGTCTTAACTATGCCAAACTTCACAAAACCTTTATTGTGGAATGTGATGCCTCAGGAAATGGAATTGATGTTGTTTTAATGCAAGAAGGAAGAACCATTGGTTTTGAAAGCCATCCAATCAAAGGAAAGTATTTACTTTTTCCTATTTATGAGAAGGCATGTTAGTAATGATCATGATGCACTAAGAAATGGCTAAATTGACGTAACGGGAAGACACTCTCAAGGTAAAAACTAATCATGATAGTCTTAAACACTTTTTGAACTTTACAAATCTTCTAAGAGCAAGAAAATGGGTCACAAGATAAGTTTATAATTTGAAATAATCTACAAAAAATGGAAGCTTAATGTTGTTGCAGGTGCACTCTCAAGAAAGAATGAAGAGGTGGAAGCATTTCTTTGTGCCATTTCTATTATCCAACCATATTGGATAACCGAAGCAAGAGATGAATGGAAGAAGGAGAAAGAAGTATGGAAACTCATTCAAAAGTTGCAGCAAGATCCTAGTACATTTGATACATTTAGTTGGAAAAATGATTCCTTATGGTACAAAGATCGCTTATATCTTTGTAAGAATTCCCAACTAAAACAAAAGATTATTTTGGAATTGAACACTTCTCCTTTAGGAGGACACTCGATTTTTAAAAACTTACCACGGTGGTGAAGAAAGAATTTTTTTGGATGTGGCTCAATATGATATTCAAAATTTTTTAAGCAAATTTTTATTTGTGGTTAAAGGTAATGCTGAGACAATTACGACCCTGTGTCTTCTACAACCTTTATCCATTCCAAGTCAACGTGGGGAGGAGATTTCAATGGATTTTATCACAGGTTTACCTAAGTCCGAAGGAAGGAGTGTCATCATGGTGGTAGTTGATGGACTTACTAAGTATGCACACTTTTGTGCATTATCTCATCCATTTAAAGCAAATACAGTTGCTACTACATTTATGGACACAATTCAAAATACATGGAAACCCAAAGATTATTGTAAGTGACAAAGATCCCATTTTTACAGGAAATTTTTGGACGGAATTATTTTCTTGTTTGGGTACTCAACTAGCTCATAGCTCATCTTATCATCCTCAATCCAATGGTCAAACAGAGATAGTGAATAAATGTTTGGAAGGATATCTTTGTTGTTTTTTATCCGATAACAAACACAATGGGTCAAGTGGTTACCCCTCACCGAATGGTAACACTTCCTTCCATACCGCAGCAAAAATGACCCCATTTATGGCACTTTATGGATATCATCCACCGTCCATCACATCATTTTTAAGAGAAAATTCTAAGGTTCAAGCAGCGGAAGATCACATCGAGCATCAACAAGAAGTTCTCCAACTCTTAAAGGATAACCTAAATTTGCAACAAAATCGAATGAAACAATAGGAAAATCAACATCGCAACGAGAGAAGATTTGATGTAGGAGACTGGGTATTTTTATGGCCACAACCATACAAACAAATGTCCCTCAAGCAAGCTAAGAAGGATAATAAATTATCGCCAAAGTACTATGGTCCTTACAAGGTGTTGCAAAATATTGGTACTATGGCATACAAATTGGAGCTTCTTGCTTCTTTGCAAGTGCATCCAGTTTTCCATGTTTCATGCTTAAAGAAGGTTATAGGTGAAAATATTCCAGTTCAAACAATATTACCAAAACTTGATGAGGAAGAAAAAATCATATTGGAACCTGAAGTGGTCATAGAAACAATAACTCGACATCTACGGAATCGATCAATTTCAAAGTATCTCATCAAGTGGAAGAACTTACCCACTGAAGATTCTACATGGGAGGATGAGAATTTTATACAGAAGCACCAATATTTACTCAAGCGTTGAGGACAACACTTTTTTGAAGGAGAGGGGCATGTTAGGTCCCTATATTACTAGTATAGTCCCTTATTTTTGTTAGTGTAGCCCCCTTATTGTTATTATTGTACCCGTGTAACCCCCATATTGTTATTATTGTGCCCTTAAATTATTATTGTTAGGTCGGCTAGGATTACATTGTGGCCCCATGGACTCCTATATATATAAAGGAGGTTTTGTAATTTATATCATCCAAGAAGTGTTCATTCATGTAATTTATTGGAGGTTGCCCCCTCGAAGTGGCTTATTTCTAAGGCGTTGATATCTCTTTTATTCTATTTTTGGAGCTGGTTTCACAACAGAATAGACGACTGTTAATTTATTTTTAGGAGTTCGAATAGTCAAGTACTCGGAAATATTTTCATATTTAGAGAGTCTGAAAAGTGCTTAAAAGAGGACTCCATGGTTTCACTTTTTTCGTGTTTTTCAAGAGTCCGAAAAAGTGATAAAATTTTACTTTGTTGTCAAAATAATTCATTTTAAATGTGACATGTTCTCTCCACATAAAACTCATTAAATTATGATAACCGCTCTTATTATGGTAAAAATATTGAAAATTTGAACTTCTAAAAGGTCAAAGGAATAAAATAATAATATTTTATTCATAAAATCTTATAAAAGTTGAAAAAGACAAGCCATTTTCACCATTTCATTTTCAGAGTAGTAAATAAGGGTTTTTACCACAGAACTTCCGGGGCTGATATCGAGCGAACCAGTGGACCATTTCACGAACCATCACTTCCAGGTAATCAATTTCTTCATTATCTTGCATTTCATCCATTTATTTTTTCATTTTATGCTTTAGGATAATTTTTTATGAGGAATTATGTTTTTGAAAAATGCTCGTGGTGGTGCACGTGATTTTCCTCATTGGGGTTGCGCACCCTGAGAATTTTCTACATATAAAATTACCGTGGTTGTACAGTTTTTCTATACATAAAGTGAGAAAAAATGCATTTTGTGTAAATAAAAGTCACGCAAGTGTCGTGAGGTTTTTAAAACATATAAATTACAACATAAAAAATGATCTAAATTTCTCCCACAAGGTTCTAAAACTCCTAATTGATCATTTGCATGCTATTTGAACAAATCATGCTTGAGTGGAGAGAAAGTGAGCATGAAACACATGATGCAGAGGAAATTGAAAACCCGACAACATTAAGAGCTTTGAAAAACTATGGACTTTACAAATTTTGGTCCATTCAAGTAATGAAAGCTCAAATAGAGTTAATGACTTGGCTGGTGAAGGCTTGGGATATCCAGGAAAAAAGTTTTATCATCAGCGATCACCAGCTCGTCATTGATTTGAAGGACATTTATTTTCTCATTGGATTATCCTATAGGAGACATGACATTTCTTTATTTGAATCACGACTAGGTGGATATTCTATTGCATCATACATGGTGCAACATTACGCTCAAAACTTGCAACTCAAAGATGGAAGGATAGACATAAAAACTATCCAATGACTTGATTTAAAGATAATTTCTTTTACAGTCACGAGACTATGTGGTAGTGCGGCTCCCCACATGGCTACCAAGGCTCAGATGCAAACAGTTTTTGATTGTTCTAAGGGAACAATGTTCAATTGGTGTGAGGAAGTGGTTGTCAAAATGAAGGGACAACTTACTCGAGCCAAGGAAGGCAAGCTGAAGAAATTTGGCTATAGCGCCATCCTAGTATAATTTTCTCTAGAGAGGAATAAACTCCTCATACTGCAACAACATCTGGTTGACCCTATAGGGTTGAGAGATCCTCATATGTTGCGATGGTTTTCATTGATGGCACACCATGGTGGCGATGGAGGTCCTTTAGTAAGATACACACCTCATTTTTTTATGTGGTTGAAAAGTTAAATATTCATGATCGAGGAATTCCCATATACAAGGATCGACTACAAGGGTGATCCTAATATGGCGCTCCCAGCTGGAGTATGTTAAGATATTCTGAAACATAAGAAATAATTAAGTATAACTTAGTCTAGAGTAGAGTAAGGTAAAGTGTGTTTTTTTACTATGTACTTTTCTAACTTATAATCTGACAGTCATGATATGTAGTGATCCAATGGTTCATTCCCTCCTCATTATTACCAACACTTCATCCATGGCTTAAAACTCAATTGGTTTTTGATCTATTTTTAAAGAGCATGGAGGTTCATTTTTCCAGTAACCGTTTATGAGAGAATCTTAGGTAAATTTTCTTTATTTATATTAAAAATTTTCCTAGAGTAGCCATGTTGGCTTAGGATGTGGATTGTTTCCCTCTTCGAGGGTTTTAACCATGTCAAATACAGGAGTACTGATCCACGATATGTTTGTGAGCAATGACCATTAGTGTTTGATCTAAGTAACTTACCCTATAAATTCCTACATGGTATAAGAGTTTTTTTGAGGGCCAGATCCGTTGTTGATCCAAATATGAAGCCGGTTTGACTGCATGCGACTGTTGTTTTCCAGATCTACTGTTTCTGACCACTTTAAGGCCAGGAGAACTACTATGTTGTGTCCAGAGCCTATGTTACAGTGACTAACCCCTTTCATTTAATGGGAAAAGGTTTATGGTTGCCCAATTTATGTCATTTTAGATTTGGAGGTATAAAAAAAAATTGCAGTTATATTTATTAATATCTCTGTTTATTTCTGTTTATAGTATTTTTTTATTGCCAGATCTATACCCTCTTACTGCATATGCTCTGCGTTGTGTGCGATCTGGCAAACCAAAAACAGGAAGATGAGATTTTTCTGCTACGCATTCTCCTTCCCTGCGACTTTGTGTGATCTCAGGAAATCAAAAATAGTGAGAAAAATATATAGTTGTTGGATGGACTAACTGGAAATTTAATGTTCTATCATAAGGCTTGTACCTTTTTTTTCTTTGCAAGGTTATTTTTTTTCAGGAAAAAAACACGCATACCGAAGAGCAAAAAAAAAACCCCTTCCTCCTTTCAAACAATTACAGAATCCTTGTACTAGCTCACTTGGTCTAAAGTTACTTTATGAGAATAGAGGTCTTGGGTTCAAGTCTCTTTGTCAAGCTTCTTTTTCTAAAAATATTTTTGTTAAGTTATGTTTTCTTAAAAAGCTTTTTGGAAAATTTTTTTTTAATGTTTTATTTAAAAATCACATGTAAAAGTAACACTGTAAAAGTGAATCTCACTTATTTATAAAAGTGGGTCACATAAAATAGTTTTTTTTTTAAGTGAGCTTATTATATTAAGTTTGGAAAAGAAGGGGATTTTTTTTTAAAGACAACTTCAACATCAACTTTCAACCTATCATGTAACCACTCGGCATCCACTACAACTTTTCTTCAAAAAGGCATAACTTCTTCATCCGGAAGCTGTTTTCAAAGCTGATTTTTTTTTAACTGGCCTAATTTTTCAAGATCTTCCCATTGGAGCAGTTAGCTTCAACATTTTCAGCTTCAGTTTTTAAAAATAGAAAGTGCATGCTCGATTATTCTTAACATCACCAATTATTTCCAGTAGTTATCTTACATGGTAGAGTTACTTATAATTAAAGGGCTTTATAGAATAGCCTTAAGACAAGAATCTAAACCTATCGATGTAGATAAACAATCTAAATGGGAAAATAAGCAATATCAAGCATGGGGGTTGATAGGAATTTCCATTGCTCAAGATCTTATATTTCATATCCAATAAATTGACTCCCCTATTGAAGCTATGAAAAACCTAAATATTCTTTTTGGAATTAAAAATGAAATCAGAGCCCACCAGCTTGAAAATGAGTTGCTTACTTTGGACCTCGATAAATTCTCCTCTATTGAATACTTTTTGCCCAAACTCAAGACCCTTAGACTTCTTTTAGAAGTTTGTAAGGTCAAAAAGGAAGATGGTAGTCTTATCTATTCCATTATTGTTAAGTTAGGCATTGCATACTCTATATTTGTTTCCACCTTCCATTCCACTAGAGAAGCCCTCATTTCTCAAGGAACAACCTACAAGTCCCCCTCTTTTGATGCCTTTTGTGATTCTTTGATAAGAGAAAAAGAAAAATTATTACACCTTGATCTTATTAATACTGGAAAATCTTCTAAGAAATCCTTAGAAGCCCAGCAGCAACCATATCCAAAGAATTCTAAGAAGCATCATCCTAAAAAGAATGGTCCTCGGCCAAACAAGGGTCTTAAGAAATTTTAGCCGCAAACTGAAAAAGAACCTCAACAAACTAATAAGTCAAATAAAAACAAAGGGAAGAAGACAGATAGACATTGAAACTTTTGTAATCATGATGGTCATGTAGAATCAAAATGTTTTAAGAAGATGGAAGCCTTGGAAGCAGCAATGAAGATGCACAACATCCAGTTGGAGAACTCTTCAACTTCATCTTTGGGAATGACACTTTCTGCATGTGGTTGTCAAGAATCAAGATCCGGTTATGCATTGAATGTCTCTTCTTATTCTCATTCTCATGAGTGGCTCATTGATTCTGGAGCCTCTTATAACATGGCCAAAAATAAAGCCATGTTTTCTTCTTTAAATGATTGTAACACCAAAAATATTTATGTTCATGATGATAGATCTCTTAGTGTTATAGGGTCTGGAACTATTCATCTAGATAAATTTCAGTTTAATGATGTATTATGTGTTCCTACCTTGTCCTGCAACCTTCTATATGTTTATTAGATAACTCATTCAAGTGAAGGGAAAACCATATCATTCTCACCTCATGATGTTGTAATTAAGGACCTAAGGGATCCTAGACATATTTTAGCTACTGGCATTGTTGATCATTCCAAAAGGTTGTATAAGTTTGACAACTTTGGGTCATCATGTCTTCCCTCCATTTTTTTTGCTCATAATGATGAAGTGAGCAAAATTTGGCATGAGAATTTTGGTCCCTTAAACTATCGCTCTCTTCAAACTCTATGTAAATAAAATATGGTGGTAGGTCTTCCTATGGTATCTTGCTGAGATGGTGTTTCTTCCATTTGTGTACTTGGAAAAATCATTGGGGAAATTTTGAAAGGCATGCCTCTTGGCACACTTCAGCCCCTTTGCAGCTTGTGCAAAATGATTTATGTGATCCACTTCCAGTTGTTTCTTTCTCTGGCTACTATTACTTCTTAAATTTCATTGATATTTTTTCCAGATGCACTTGGGTATACTTCTTAAAACTCAAGAGTGAAGTTTTTAACATGTTCTTGGCCTTTAAGGCCTTTGTTAAGAAACAATCTAGACATCAAATTCTTAAGTTAAGATCTGACAATGGAGGAGAATATGTTAACAAATTTATCAACTTTTTTACTGAACATGGAATTCAATTTCAACATAATGTTCAGTATACTACACAACAAAATGGTGTAGCTAAAAGGAAGAATCGCACTCTAAAATAAATGGCTAATTGTATGCTTCAATCTAAAGGACTTAGTCTTAATTTTTGGGCTGAATAAATTAACTATGCAAATTAAAAAGTAAATCGCACTCCTACTAAGGTTTTAAGGAATATAACTCCGGAAGAAGCGTGGAGCTCAATCACGCTAAATGGAAGTCGCTTTCATGTTTTTCGAAGTGAATCTTGGGCCCATATTCTAGATGAGAAACATAATGCCTTAGAACCTATGAGTGAAAATTTATTTTTCGTTGGATATTTTGAAGATGTCAAATGATATAGACTTCTTCAACCTAAATCCAAAAATATAATCATGAGAAGAGATGTAAAATTTGATGAAAATATATAGGCCTGCGAGCCTAGTTCGGCGGGTGTGCCACCTTTGTCCTGTGAGCCTACTTCGGCATATGTGTCACCTCTCTCTATCTCTTATACTATTGATAGCATTCCTTCTAGTTTGGATGGTGACAATGCGGATGACAATCCTCCTCCACCTCCTCAGGATCTTCCTTCAGGTCCATAGCTTCCAAAATGGGTCTACTCTACTCGGGATGCAGCAGGTTCTCATGCAGGTGCCCCTGCAGATCAATGTCGTACACGTTCTTAGTTTGACAGAGCGTCTTCCTTATTAGCTCGAGTTCTAGAAAATCCTGATCCATAAAACTTTGAAGAAGCTTTAGGTCATCCAGATTGGGATGCAACCATGAATGAAGAATATCATTCCTTATTGGTAAACAATACTTGGGATCATGTTCCTCTTTGAAAGGGAAGAAAACTTTTCAGATGCAAATGGGTTTACAGAACAAATTTTGGAGTAAATGGAAAAGTGGATAAACATAAAGCTCATCTGGTTGCTAAAGGATTTTCACAAGTTGAAAGAATTGACTACACTGAAACCTTCTCCCCTGTTGCCAAAATGAATTCTATCTACCTTGTTCTTTCCCTTGTTGCCTCCTTTAAATGGGAAGTCCAGCAGATGGATGTTAAATCCACCTTCCTACATGGGGACTTGCATGAAGAAATCTACATGGAAAAACCCCCTGGCTTTATCCAAAAAAAATCTAGCGTTGTTTGTCTCCTTAGGAAGTCTCTCTATGGTCTCAAACAATCTCCTCGGGCTTGGTATGCCAAAATGGATAGCTTTCTCTTAGATAATGGCTTTTATAGATGTCATTCTGACAACATTGTCTACATAAAGAAAGTGGGTAAGTCCTTAATCATCCTTGTTCTTTATGTTGATGATCTTATCCTTACTAGTAGTGATCCCAACCATATAAACCATGTGAATTCTAGCCTCAAAAAGAAGTTTGAAATGAAATACTTGGGAAACTTGCATTATTTCCTTGGTATTCAAGTCTTACAATACAAATAAGTTATTACCCTTTCTTAGTCCAAGAATTCTTGTGATATTCTATTCCACTTTCACATGGAAGACTGTAAGCTAGCCCCTTCTCCCTTTCAGTCTGGAGTCAAGCTTTCATTCACATTTACTTCCCCTGAAGTTGATGGTACCTTATACCATCAAATTGTTGGTAAAATTTTGTATCTAACCCATACCCATCCTAACATTTCCTTTTGCATTGTTCTTGTTGCTCGGTTTATGCACAAACCTAATGAAAGTCACTGGAAAGCAGCTAAAATAATACTTCGATATATTTGAGGTATATTTTAGTTAGGGATTCATTACAGTGCATGAGCATCTCCATTTTTTATTGGCTTCACTGATTCTGATTGGGTTGGTGAGCCTGATGATCAAAACGCTACTGCAGGTTATATATTCACTCTTGGTTCAGGACCCATTACATGGGATTGTAGGAAACAAAGTTTCATCTCTCTTTCTTTGGAAAAATAAGAGTATTGTGGTGTTGTTGAAGCCAACAAGTAATCCCTGTGGCTTCGTCAGATCCTATCCAAATTTGGTCTTCATAAATAGCATCCAACTACACCTTGGTGTGATAATAAAAGTGCCATTCAGCTATGTAAAAATCCAGTTCAGCATCAGTGCATCAAACACATTGAGATACACATACACTTCATCATAAAGATCATTCATGGTCATGTTCTTGAAGAGCAGTATTGTTCAACCAATGATCGAGTTGTTGATATCTTTTCAAAGGCTCTCACAGAAGTTTGAAATGAAATACTTGGGGCACTTGCATTATTTCCTTGGTCTTCAAGTCTTACAATAAAAAGAAGGTATAAACCATGTGAAGTCTAGGCTCGAAAAGAAGTTTGAAATGAAATACTTGGGACACTTTAATTATTTCCTTGGTCTTTAAGTCTTACAATAAAAAGAAGGTATTACCCTTTCTCAATCCAAGTATTCTTGTGATATTCTATGCCACTTTCACATAGAAGACTGTAAGCCAACCCCTTCTCCCTTTCAGTCTAGATTCAAGATTTCATTCATTTTTACTTCCCCTGAAGTTGATGCTACCTTATACTGTCAACTTTTTGGTAAAATTATGTATCTAACCCATACCCATCCTGACCTTTCCTTTTTCATTGGTCTTGTTGCTCGGTTTATGCACAAACCTCATGAAATTCACTGGAAAGCAGCTAAAATAATACTTTGATATATTCGAGGTATATTTTAGTTCAGGATTCATTATAGTTCAAGAGCATCTCCATTTTTTATTGGTTTTACTGATTCTGATTGAGCTGGTGACCCTGATGATTGAAATTATTTTGCAGGTTATGTATTCACTCTTGGTTCAGGACCCATTGCATGGTCTTGTAAGAAACAAAGTTTCACCTCTCTTTCTTCTGTAGAATAAGAGTATCATGGTGTTTTTGAAGCCAACAAGGAAGCCATGTGGCTTCTTCAGATCCTGTCCAAATTTGGTCTTCATCAGCAACATCCAACTACACTTTGGTGTGATAATCAAAGTGCCATTTAGCGATGCAAAGGTCCAGTTTAGCATCAGTGCATGAAACACATTTAGATGCATGTACAATTCATCATAAATATCATTCATGATCGTGTTCTTCAAGTGCAGTATTGTTCAACCAATGATCAAGTTGCTGATATCTTTACAAAGGCTCTCACAGAAGCGAATTTTACCAAACTTAGATCTATGCTTGGAGTTTAGGAAAGTTATCATTAAGGGGGGATAGGCTCTAATTCCTCCCTCCTTCTCCTATTGTGTCACCTTCTTAAATCCTTCAATCCTATCCCAAGTTGTTCTTAAGGGGGGATGTTAGGATATTCCTACACATAGGAAATAGTTAAGTATAACTTTTTCTAGCGTAGATTTAGGTGGAGTGTGTTTCTTTACTATGTACTTTTGTAACTTATAATTCGAAGGTCACGATATGTAGTGATCTAACGGTTCATTCTCTCCTCGGTATTACCGACACTTGATCGGTGGCTTAACACCCGATTGGTCCATGATCTCTATTTAAAGAGAATGGAGGGTCATTTTTCCGGTAACCATTTATGAGAGAAGCTTATGTAAATTTTCTTTCTTTATATTAATAAATTTTCTAAAGTGGCTGCTTTTGCTCAGGTCGTGGAATGTTTCCCTCTTCAAGTGTTTTAACCACGTCAAATAGTGGTGTATTTATTTGTGATTTTTTTGTGAGTGGTGACCTTTGGTTTTTGATCTAAGGAACTTACCCTGTAAATTCCTATAGAGTACAGTATGATGACTCAGGTAAAAAGTATCATTTTGATTTATTTGTGTTATATATATGTATATATATATATATATATATATATATATATATATATATATATATATATATATATATATATATATATATATCATCCAATACTGATAATCAAAATATTAATGCATATGTGGGTCCAGCGTGACTGGCAATACTTCATCAGTTTGACCAACGGGGAGCCCAGCCCATAGCAACAGTGCCACCACAGAATGAAGTAGCTGAAGTCTTGACATAGTTAGAACACAACCTAGAGAGGCTTACTCTATATATCCCAGATATTGGGACTGATTATTTGCCTCTCTAATACCAGAGACATGTGACTGGAGTTCCTGGTCTGTTCAGACGGTACCTGTGCCGATTGGTGCGTGCTATAGTCTGCTATCATGATCATCATCATGGATAGTTGATAGTCATCCTAGACTACATTTTTTTTTGTATCATTATATTTGGATCATAATACTTTTGAATTTTATGACCATGGATGGTGTATATTTTTTGACACACTTGGCAGACTGTTATCTAACCTGATGATGATCACTACTTTTCGTTATCTGATTATCTTTTTCAATACACGTTCAATATGGATGGAATATTGTTTTGATTTAATTTTCATGTCGCAAATGTATATTTAACACTTCATTAGCCAATGCATCAACTAAATTGTTTGAATTTCTTGAAATTTGTTGATATTCAATGTAATCAAATTGCCTTTCCAAGAGATGAACCCTTAAAAACATTCTTAACATGGATGGACTTCTAACTGTATAGGCACCATTCAAATGTAATACAATGAGTTGAGAATCTAACCTAAAAATAAAACGTCGAATGCCAAATGCAATGGCATTAGATAATAGCTCAATGACTGCACTATATTCAACTATGTTTTTTGTTTTTTGACCAAGGAAAATCCCATGAATAGAAACTAACTCATCAGTGGGTGAATAAATAACCTAAGCTAATGAGGATAAATTCTGAGTACTACAACAAGCACCATCAGAAAATCCAATGTAAGCTTGAGGGAAAGTTGACATCTTCAATATCAAGAGTAATCAAGGTAAGCAATAAAAGTTGTGGAAATTTGTAAAGAAAAATAACTAATATATGGTACACATTTGTAAAAAATGTAAATCATATACAAGGAAGATCTCCACAGGGTAAATCATGCATAATATCTCTTTAGATAAATACCATTTCTGGGTTGACCTAAAGCGACACCGTCATAATCAACTAATTCGTAGGCACCTTGTGTAAGTAGATGTTTAACAATTTAAGGGCCATACCACATAGGTTCAAAATTAACAGTGCCTAGCTTATCGTATTCTTGATCGTAAAATAAGACTAGTTCTCCTTCTAAATATACACAAGGACTAACTCTTTGATCGTATTGTGCGTTAACATGTTTTTTATGAGCCTCGACAGCTAATGTAGTGGTGCGGCGATTTTCATATAACTATGCTAAGTATAAAAAATGTTCTTCCTCTTCAGAAGTGGTTGGTAATAACTCAATGGCTAGTTTTAATGATGGAATTTCACATTCAATTGGTAAAACGTCTTCCAAACTATAAATGAGTTAGAAACGAGTAAAAATAGTAGATGTATTCGTAGAGGTATGGTATACCCACAAGGCTGAAAAAAGCATGGTATGCCAGTTACTTTTATGAATTCCATCAATCTACTTGACCATATTGGTTAAAAATTTGTTTACAACTTCGACTTGGCCATTTTCTTGCAGGTAATAAGGTGTAGAATTTTCATGAAATAAGTCAAGTTGAGTGGAAATTTCAGTCATAATAAAGTAGATATCGTGGTCTGTAATGATGGCTTGGGGTATGTTAGCCACCTATAAAAAATTTCATACCTAATGGTGGCTAAATGATTTTGGAGCCTTCAAGGAAAAATTTTATTGCTAAAAAATTGTTGTCTCTTAAAGACTCTTGAAAGGCCTCATGCTTCTGTCCAAAATTTTCATTTGTTGCTTCCATTTTATACTCTGAGAACTCTGCTAAGAACCAAAGAGAAAAAAATTCTGCAAAAAAACCATCATTTTTCCCCCTTCTCTCACTCTCAACTAACCTTCATTTTCTCTCCCTTTTGCCCCATAAATTTCTTCTATTTTTGATGTTTTCCTTTCATGAAAACCCCCTTCCATATGTTAAAAACTCATTTTTTAACTATTTTTAAAACCATCAAATTCCATTGAAAACTATGAAGGATTCATGAAATACAAGTTTTTGTATAGACTTAAACCCCTTGGGCTAAGTCCTAACCACTTCCCCCCACATGCCCATGCGTTAAAACCAAACGCCAAAGCCTTTCGGCGCTAATCGCATCGCACATTTTCAAAGTGCACAAGTCTGGTGCCATGGACCTAAAGTTCAGATTGCGATTGGCTTTTTATGTGTTTAAAACTCCCGATTATATTATTTCTCATATAAACCATAAAACCCGACCCGGCGCTTGAATCAATGTATAAATCCATTTCCGATATGTTTTTCTTATGTGAAAGTCTCAAAACCCACTTTTTCCAACGTTTAAACTGAAAAACTATAACCACGTGTTGAATATAAAATGGGTAGATTGAAAGACCGATCGTGCAATCGCAATCAGGGGAAACATAAATGGGTTGACCAAAAATACCACATCAAAATTTTCTGATGTGATTAAGCCCCTGTGTTATAATTCTGCCCTGCCACTATTTGTTTCATATGCTCTATGACCAAGACCAAGAGTTATAGTCCTGGGCGCTTATCGCATCGCAATAATCCAAAGAACGCAAGTCCATGCCATATTTGAAAGTTCCGATGCGATTAGCTGTGCGTCATATAAACTCCGATGCGATTAAAACCTTTGTATAAATATCCCTTGTGCCCGCTTTCCGTACTCAAAACCTTATAAATAATCCATCTCGATTTCATTTTTTCCTTTGTAAATTATAAAACCCGCTTTTCCAAGGTTTTGGTCTAAAAACCAAAGTCACGTGTTAAATATACAAATGGGTTGATTAAAAAGACTGCATTGGAACTTCCGATGTGATTGATTCTTTTATATATATAAAGTCCTGCCCCTCCGATCACATCGGAAATCTTTGAAACGCTCCTCCGATTATGTTCGATTGACACTTCCGATTGCGATGTTCTGATTGCTCCATCGCATCGGAGTTTTTCAATCGCATCGCAAACTTACATCGCGACCACTTTCTTGTTCTTCCAATTGACCTCTCCCCTGATCCATTCTCCACCATTGATCTCGTTCTTAGATCAACAGCCACCACTTGATCGCATCAGCCCTCTGATCGCGCAATCGCATCGGAGTTTTTCCATCGCACCCCTTTTTTCCTCCCGCCGATTGCGATCTCCCAATTAAATCTGGACTGTCCAAGTGTCCAGATCCAACGGCTACGCTCCTCTCCCGCCTTCTGAAGCAGTTTGACCCATTTCGCAGGATTTTTTAATTATTTCTGTGTTTTGCAGGTGTTTTTAATGGTTTTTCATTATACAATGAAGAAAGGCCGAAGGCTGGGGAACACATTTCCCATGCCTGTCTTACATTAAAAGAGCCCGTCCGCCAAGCTCTATTCACTGTTTTTCAATGCTCTATGAGCATTGATACCTTCAAGGCCCAGCGCGACTCTACACATTGACAAGACACTATGGTTCAAAATCACATTTAAAAAGAGTATCAGTGTCGAACAACAGACCGCAGCAGAGATGAAGATTGAAGACAGATTTAGGGAATTACGGTTAAAAATAATTATCAAAAAACCTAATTCCCTGGATCCAAACACAGTCAAAGGAAATCATAAGTGTTTAAACTGACAGAAAGGTTTCCACTACCTGCATTTGAGGCGAATTGATTCCTCAGCTAGTACAAGAGCCACATGTTTCCTCAAACCTTTCAAAACAGAGGCCAAGTTATTGATTAAACAAATATCTACCTCCAACGCTGCCAAGAAGTTAATTCTGCCAAAGGATTTTAATAGAAATTATCCGCAGAGTTACTCCCGACAGATCACAGAACCTTAAAAGTCAACATTTTTTCCCCAGCAAGCTTGAAAAGTTAATGTAACCAATTAATACAGGAGGAATATCAGGCTGTTCTCCATCGAGCCCCTCAAAGGCCGAGAGACAGTAATCTGTATTAATTGCCTTAAGAGATATTTTATCAGATCTCACCTCCTCATCCTTCTATAAATACTTTAGTATAAGATGAGTAATTGTTGGTTGGTTATTGTTTGATCACAAGTTGTAATACTAAAACTCTTTGAAGTAAATACATAGTCTGTTGAAGTTGAAGAACAAATTGAAGTCTTGGAGAACTTGATGATGTTGTTGCATGCTTGTTCCTGAGAAGGCTCTATCATTGGATCCATGAGCTTGGCTATTGGTGAAGTATTCTGAATTGTCTTATGTTTTCCCCCTATTTTCATTATGTTCCATAATTTCTTACTACAGTAGGTTGAAATTTTTAGGCTAAGAAATGACTCTTGGAAGCACCTTAGACCTGTTCATCCTTCACTGTTTCATGTTTTCTTCTTCTGAAGTATTTTAGAGGCTTTAATCTTTCTCTTTAGTCTTCATGCTTGTTTATTTCCTTAATAGTTTGACAGTTGGTTTTAGCATGATTTATGGTTCTCCCTGCTTGTCTGCTGCCACTTAAAAATTGTTATTTAAGTCTCCCTTTGAAGTTCTTTGCTTACAGTGAATCAGAGAGGTCTGTTTTGATCTTGCCCTTTGTCCTCACTTAAACAGTTGGCTTAAAGGTCATTATAATTATGATCATAGATGTTTTTAGGTGTTCCCTCTTCTATGACTGTAATTTTCAGTAAATCTTTTATGTTTTCTAAGTCCTTTATAATAAAATCTTTGAGGAAATAGGGTGTTCCCCGAATCTTAGATTTCATTTTGAAAGTTGTCTTGAAGTCATTATTTGCTTAAAGAATATTTGTAGAATTTATGGTTAGCCCTGTCTATCAAATATCTCTTTATTGTTTAAATTATGTTTTCAGGTTCCCTTTGTTGAGAATTCAATTTCTCTTTCCAAATCATTAATGTTCATCCCATTCCAAAAACAAAAGGATCCTGTGGCCAAGTTAGATTTGCCCTCTGATATCCCATATCCTTTGATGAGTCTGTTATGACCTTTTCTTGACTCCATTTCCCAATGAACCAGATGTTTCTCCATTCTATGTATCTTTCCTAGAACTTTCATGTTCTGTTGTATCAATTCAATCCAACCAAACAAACAACAAACACCTGCACTTAATAACTAGTCTAAAATCAATATTATAAGCACACAAGATAAAATTTTGCAAACAAACATTTGAGAGATCCCTCTCTGAGAACAGGAGGAATAGATCCTGTAACTCTAAAGATTGGTTCTGATGTTACCTTTTCTTTTGATTTTCCAAAATATCAAAACACGGGACACCAACATAATGGCGATCACGGTGGGACCCTGAGTAAAATCTTTAAAAATTAAACACTCACTGTCTAGCATAACATAATTAACCTTCTTCAAGCACTACTAAGCATAATGGTAATCATGATAGGACCTTTTGAATCAGTGATAAACTAAGTAACCCTTAGGATTCTCATAAAAGCCTTATCAAACCTTGAATATTTCGGTTACCAAGCCATAAGAGTAAACTCTATATGTCTTGACACCCTAGCTAAGTGTTAAATCAGAATTAGAACACTCTCTTAACCTATAAGACCAAAATAACTCAGAAAACCTAAAAACATTTCAGTTTGGCTTCATAATAAACCTGGTGGTGGACTATAAAACGTTTACTACAAGGGAGCTTAAAAATTCCACCTAGCGACTCCACAATCCTAAAAATAGACCTTAAGACTCCACTAGAAAGACCCCAAGTCTTAATAGCAACATAACAAGCTCAACTAGAAGGCTTTAAGATTAAAATTTTCCTTCTTCTGAAAAGATCAGTTAGCCTCTTAAAAATTGTCATATTTGGTTAAAACTTTTCTTTTTAACTAGGTCTAAAAAACATAGCATAGTGGCTCCTAGAAAGATTCATACTGTAGCCTGCCCTGACCCAAACCCACCGGGAATAGTTGACAACCCTGAAATTATCTTTAGGAAGTCTCCTAAGATAAAATTATCAACTGTTTTCAGATCACCCTTGAGAGCTAATTCAGTCCTAAAAATCTTTCAGCTCTACATCAACCTCAAGTTGACTTAGTAAATCCATTTAGAACTAGGTCTCTTGGTGATTTAGATCAGTTGGATTCTGAGTATTCACTATCATATCCTGAAACAAGTGAACCTCTTGATAGCAGAGAAAAAACACCTCCTGATTTACATTTCCTTCACAACTTAGGTGTCTCTCATCCAAGATCAGCTCAACAATCTATTTCTGGTCCATCCACTTCTGCTCACCCTTTATCCACTGCTCAAACCGCTACACACCAGCCCACTGTTCCTGTTATAAATTTTTTCCTTGTAAATCCACCCCCGCCACCTATCATGGCAGCATGGTATGCTCCCCTAGTCCTTCCTGTACCATTAGTTAATCTTCCACATGACTATCAGTCCAAAATTCCATTATATGATGCCAACAATGCTACAACTGCATCACAACATGTAGATAAAATGAATGACTACTTTGACAGGAATGAAATTGATGATGATACTATCAAACTTAGGTTATTTTCTCAGAGCCTAGGGGGAGATGTAAGAAAATGGTTTAAAGGTTTAGCCCCCCATAGTATTAATGATCTCCAAGGCTTCCATCAAACGTTCCTAAACAAATGGGAAGTAAATAAAAACACTCTCCAAGTCCTTTCTGACTACAAAAAACTCCATAGAAACATTGGGGAAAGTGTGCAAGCTTACTACACCAGGTTCAATAGTGTGTATAATGCACTTTCCCCAGAACTAAAACCTCCACAGGGCTCAGCTTTAAATAAATTTCCTGAAGGGTTTGACTCTGACATGACCTATCAGCTGAGAGAAAGATATTTTGCAACTCAGGAAGATATGCAACAGGGTGCTCTTTCTGTGGAAGCCAACTTGATGGAGAAGAGAGCAAGAATGAAAACTGAGAAGAGAGTGTCTTTTAGAAAAGAATCCACTCCTTCTACTTCAAGCTCAAAAATGGAGAGGATGTTGGAAGAAATGATGAAAGAGATGAGCATAATTAATAAAGCACAAGCAAATCAAAATCAAACTGCTCCTCGAAATAGAAATCATAATTATAGAAGAGAAAACAATCAAGACAAACAGAACGAGAATGACCAACAGATTAGACCGCGCTTCCAACAAAACTATGTAGATCAATATGAGGAAGATAGGGAGTTGGAAAGGTTGGAAGAAGATCATGTAAACTTGATTGGATCAGACAGTGGAGATGATGTTTTCCTCACTGAGGAAGAACAAGGATTCTTCTCTTATGATCAAAATACAAACACCTATGAAGACTCTGATCACTATAGATTGGGTTTTGAAAATGCAATTAAGGAAGTACATAAACAGTATGATCTTAGGAGCAAAGGGAATGCAGATAACTTAAAGGACAAGAACACTAATACCGTTGTCAAGAAAAACACAGAAACTCAGCCCAAAAAGACAGCAGAGAAAACCAACATTTTGGCCAAAAAACTAGACTTAAACAAAGACAAAAATATTCAGCCAAATGTCGAAAAAATTACCCCTAGCACTTCAGCTAGTGGTCCTAACAAAACTGTCCCAATTACCAGTCCAAATAAGGTTCAGCAAATCAAAGTTTCTGAAAATAATTCAATTGAAAAAGCAGATGTAAATACCAACAAGTCAATTATTCCTTTCAGCCTTGAGGGAGAGATTGGCAAGATAAAAATTACTATCCCCCTAGCTGAACTAGTAACCCAAGAGGTGTACAAAAACCAAGTTTTGAAAGCTTTGAACTTAGGAAGTGATACAGACACTTTAAACTTGACAGATGACAAACCTGAGTTGTTTTTTGGTCCAGAAGTTGAAGGAAAATATCAAGAAGGGGTTGTCCCTCCCTTCTATGTTAGCTTGAACATACATGAGAAAATTTTACACAATGTTATGTTAGACTCAGGAGCTTCACACAATCTAATGCCCAAGGTAGTGATGGAAAGCTTAGGCTTAGAAATTACTAAACCATACAAAGACTTGTATTCCTTTGACTCAAGCAGAGTCAAGTGTTTGGGTTTAATCAAAGATTTATGTGTTAATTTAGCTCAGATCCCTGCTAAGCGTCTAGTTATGGATATAGTTGTAGCTGACATTCCCCCTAAGTATGGCATGCTCTTATCAAGATCTTGGGGAGCCAAACTTCAGGGAAGCCTTCAAATGGACATGTCGTATGCCACCATCCCTGTTTTTAACCAAAACAGAAGACTATATAGGGAATCTCACATGAAGTACATGGTGAGCAACATAGACAAACCAAACAACACTCCAATCTATTCTGCTCAATCAAGTTTAGATTCCTTTATCTTGTGTAACAAAGATGAAATTACTCAACAAGATAAAGAGAACATAGACCCCATTGATTCACCAGAAAAATCAAATTTCCTCTCGAATCGACTTCAAAACATCGATAATCAATAGCAACAAGAAAATGAAAAAGAATCAAACGTGATTTGGACAATAAACTTTGATGGATCCTGTAATAAAGCAAGCGCAGGTGCAGGCATATGGATACAGAATACGAATCATATTTTCTCATATAAATTAGATTTCCCATGCACTAACAATATTGCTGAGTACGAAGCACTTCTCCTAGGTTTACAATTACTCAAACAACTATAGGCCCAAAAGGTAACAATCTTAGGAGATTTTGAACTTATCATAAAACAAATCAAAGGAGAATACTCAACCAGAAATCTGAAGCTTAGGGAATATCGGAATGCTTCTCTCGATTTATTGAAAACCTTTGAAAAATACGAACTTGTTTTCATTCCTAGAGTGTTTAATCATTTATAAAATGAACTCACTTATAATGTCGGTAACTAGCAAATACCTAAGATAAATGAACAGCTTAGCGTAAAGGTAAAACATAGGCCTGAAGTGCCTGATAACGTAGATCACTGGCAAGTTTTTGATTCTGACCAACACATAGATGATTTCTTGAAGTCAGAAAACGATTTCGCCATACCAACATCAGAATCAAGCCATAATCAAAACTTTCCATATATTGAAGAAATCCCAGAAGCTGAAATAACACACTCTGCTGATATAAGTCATTATGAGAATACGTTTGAAGCAGAGTCAATTGATAATGTGGACCAAAGAGACCTGGAAGTTTTAGAATGTAAGAACAGTTCAATTCCAAGAGGTCTCTCACCTTTGAAACACCTTTTCGACTTTAATGATGTAGCCAAAGAACCAAAAATGGATCCTATAGAAACAAATGTAGAAGAACACAACATAGGCTCCCTAACGGAGCCCAAGATGATTAAATTGTCCAGCACTCTTCCAACTCACATAAAATCTCGATACATTGATCTGTTTAAAGAGTTTAAAGATGTTTTTTCCTGGGCATACACAGATCTGAAGTCTTACGATACCAGCATCATTCAGCACAAGATCCCTTGAAGGAAAATCAAAAGCCCTTCAAAAAAAAACTGAGGAGAATAAACCCACTTTTATTACCTTTAGTTAGAGTCGAAATTGAAAAGATGCATGATGCTGGCATTATAGTACCTGTTATATTTTCAGAATGGGTATCAAACTTAGTTTCTGTTAGGAAAAAGACAGGAGAGATCAGACTCTGTATTGATTTCAGAAACCTAAACAGAGCATCCCTAAAAGACAACTACCCATTGCCCAAGATGGATCATATACTTCAGAGGGTAGTTGGTTCAAAAAGGATATCACTCTTAGATGGGTTCTCGGGTTACAACCAGGTGTTAGTGCTCCCAAGTGATCAAATCAAAACTGCTTTTACCACACCTTGGGGCACCTTTATGTATGTCAAAATGCCTTTTGGGTTAATGAATGCAGGGGGCACCTTCCAAAGGGCCATGGACATAGCCTTTTCTGAAGATATTGGCTATTTCATAATTATTTACCTTGATGACATAACTGTCTTTTCAAAAACTGATGAAGAACATTTGACTCACTTAAGAAAAGTTTTTGAGAAATGTAGGAAATTTGGCTTGTCATTGAATCCCAAGAAGACACTCTTCGGTCTCCAAGAAGGAAAGCTTCTTGGTCACATAATTTCAGAAGAGGGAATCAAAATAGACCCTACAAGGATAGATGGCATATTACAAATTAGTCATCCAAGAAGCCTCAAGGAGTTGCAATCTTTCATCGGAAAGATTAATTTTTTGAGAAGGCTTATCCCTAACCTTGATGAGCTATTAAAAAACATTACAAACATTCTTAGGAAATATGTGGGTGTAAAATGGACTTTACCAGCTAAACAATCATTCGAACTGGTCAAACAAGCTCTTACCCAAACACCGTTCCTAATTAGTCCAGATTTTACCAAAGATTTTTACATCTTTTCCTTTGCATCTGAACATACAATAGCTGTAGTTTTACTTCAGAAGAATGATTTGGGGCAAGAACAACCAATATATTTCTTTAGTAGGGCCTTAAGAGATGCTCCTCTCAAGTATAATATCATGGAGAAGCAAGCCTTAGCGTTGGTGAAATCATTGAAAGACTTTAGGGTCTATATTTTACACTCTCACATAATTTCTTTTGTTCCACATACTATTGTCAAGGACATTCTGAGTCAGGACCCTGATGGTAAAAGGGAAAAATGGATTGCAACTATTCTTGAATTTGACTTAGAAATCAGGCCCACCAAACTAGCTAAAGGGAAAGGATTAGCAAAACTTATGGTTGAATCTAACTTCCAAGCACTAGACATGAATATGGTAGATGTGTTGGAAGAAATAGGAGAATCTGATGCTCCTGTTATTGAAGAAAAATTTCTAAATTCTCCTTGGTATGCTGACATTATTTATGTGCTTTTATATTTAAATACCCCTCCTTCGTTGTCTAAAACTAAAGCTAGATTCTTGAAACAAAAGGCTTTGAGTTTTTGTATCTTAGATGGAGTATTATATTGGAAAAATGTTGTTGGCATTTTTCTTAAATGTTTACTTGAAGACGATGCACGAAAGATCATGCATGAATTACATGATGGAGAATGTGGAGGTCACCTCTACTGGAAGGCCATAGCCAACAAAATTCTTAGATCTGGTTACTATTGGCCTACCCTTTTCCCAGACACTCAAAATTTGGTCATGTCTTGCCATAAGTGTCAAATCTTTGATGGCAAAATAAAACTCCTTCCCTTACCTTTACATCCTATCAGAGTTGAGGCACCTTTTCAACAATGGGGGCTGGACTTCATTGGGGAAATTCATCCATCCTCCTCAGCTCAGCATAAGTGGACCCTCACAGCCACTGACTTCTTTACCAAGTGGATAGAATCTATACCCTCCAGAAATTCTAATGACTATGTCATTATCAAGTTCCTTGAAACAAATATCCTATCCAGATTTGGTTGTCCCAGAAAAATCATAACAGACAATGTTGCTGCTTTTAAATCTAAGAAAATGGTTGATTTCTGTTACAAATACCACATAACCTTGGGCCATTCCACTGCTTACTATCCCCAAGGAAATGGATTAGTTGAATCCTCCAACAAGATTCTCCTCAATATAATCAAAAAATTGTTGGAGAAAAATCAGAAATCATGGCACAGTAAGTTGGTTCATGCCTTATGGGCTGATATATTAACTACAAAGAAGTCAATAGATATGTCTCCCTATCAGTTAGTTTATGGCATGGATGTGGTTTTTCCCACCTTATTAGGAGTTCCGGTCATGAAACTCCTTCAAGAAGTGCAGATTGAAGAAAATGATATGCAGAGAAGGATCAACCAAACAATCCATTTACAGCAGACCAGAGAAGAAGTTTATGAGAGAACACAGTTAGTCCAAGAAAAAATGAAGAAACTATTTGATAAGAGGACTAAGCCAAACAATTTCCAAATTGGAAATGTTGTTCTTAAATGGGATTCAAGAAGAGAAGAAAAGGGAAAACATGGAAAGTTTGACAATTTGTGGAAAGGACCATATATTATTCATGATGAGAGGGGTCAAAATCTATTTTTCTTGAAAGAATTGAATGGAGAAGATCTATATGGAGGTCCGGTCAATGGAAGAATGCTCAAGCATTACTTCTGCCAAGAATCTTAAGTTTTAAAGAATTTTATTTTTTCATTGTAGATATCACAACCTAAACCATTGCATTCAAAGTTAGAAAAATCAAAAATAAAAAAACAAAGAAAGAAAGAAAAGAGGGCAGATAGTAAAAACAATAAAGGTACAACCCCATACCAAAAAAGAGAAACAAATCTGAAAGTGTGCAAGCCTAAATGCCACTACTGAAAAACACACTTCTAGTTAGTCAAACTGCCTAATCTTGACTAATTAGCCTTTAAATTTTCTGCTAATAGGATAGTGAATTCGATTGGCCAAACTGTTTAATCTTGGCTTATCAGTAGATATATTAGGATAGAAATGAAAGGTTCAAACATGTTCAAAATCTGAACCTAAGTTTCCAAAAGAGAGATGACTCAAATCTGTTTTATTTTTCTGAGTCAAGAAGAAGAAAATCTAGTTCTAATTAGCTCAAAGTCTGAACCAGAGAGCAAGGAAGAAACAGCTCACATAAGAGTCAAAAAAGAGCTGTAAAAAGAGTGAAGGAAGTGCTTAAATTTTCAGATCTTAGGCCTTCAAATTTTGATTTAATTTTCTATAAATAATAATCTATGTGCAAATTGTTTTTATTCCATAGATCAGCATCAAATTAGACTGATCAATCCTAACTTGAATTCTTTTTAAATTTCTGTTTTAACAAAATTAGAGAATAAAATTCCGTTGGACAGTTTAATCCCAATAGATAGTAGATTAGGTAGAGAATTATATGGATTCAACTGTTTAATCTGAATCCATGGAGAAATGAGTAGAAATAGATTATATTTTTTGTTTTCAAAAAAGAATAAAATGTTGTAAGAGAGTTTTCCAGTCCAAGTGCACTCTAATGAAGAAAAAATGTTAGACCTATAGGATTGGGTAGGTAGAAAGCTTGTTGATAAAGGATCCAATGTTTTTCCATGGCTGCTAGCTTATTTCCAGAACAAAATAAGATCATTCAAGTAAAGAAATCAGCCCAATGGATGAGGCAACTGATCAACATCTCATAGAATGTAGGTCTGAAATTCTTGATGCCTTCAAAAAAGCACCATCCCCAAGTGGAGCCATTGTTAGCCACCTATAAAATTTGTCATACCTAATGGTGGCTAAATGATTTTGGAGCCTTCAAGGAACAATTTTATTGCTAAAAAATTGTTGGCTCTTAAAGACTCTTGAAAGGCCTCATGCCTCTGTCCAAAATTTTAATTCGTTGTTTCCATTTTATACTCTGAGAATTCTGCTAAGAACCAAAGAGAAAAAATTGCTGCAAAAAACATCATTTTCCCCCTTCTCTCACTCTCAACTAACCTTCATTTTCTCTCCCTTTTCCCCCATAAATTTCCTCTATTTTTCATGTTTTCCTTTCATGAAAACCCCCTTCCATATGTTAAAAACTCATTTTTTAACTATTTTCAAACCCATCAAATTCCATTGAAAACTATGAAGGATTCATGAAAATACAAGTTTTTCTATAGACTTAAGCCCCTTGGGCTAAGTCCTAACCACTCCCCCCCACATGCCCATGCGTTAAAACCAAACGCCAAAGCCTTTCGGTGCTAATCGCATCGCACATTTTCAAAGTGTGCAAGTCTTGTGCCATGGACCGAAAGTTTCGATTGTGATTGGCTTTTTATGTGTTTAAAGCTCCCGATTATATTATTTGTCATATAAACCATAAAACCCAACCCAGCGCTTGAATCAATGTATAAATCCATTTCCGATCTGTTTTTCTTATGTGAAAGTCTCAAAACCCACTTTTTCCAAGGTTTAAACTGAAAAACTATAACCATGTGTTGAATATAAAATGGGTAGATTGAAAGACCGATCGCGCAATCACAATCGGGGGAAACATAAATCGGTTGATCAAAAATACCACATCAAAATTTTCCGATGCGATTAAGCCCCTGTGTTATAATTCCTCCCCGCCACTTTTTGTTTCATATTCTCTATGCACAAGACCAACAGTTATAGTCTCGGGCGCTTATCGCATCACAATAATCCAAAGAACACAAGTCCATGCCATATTCGAAAGTTCCGATGCGATTAGCTGTGCATCATATAAACTCCGATGCGATTAAAACCTTTGTATAAATATCCCTTGTGCCTGCTTTCTGTACTCAAAACCTTATAAATAATCCATCCCGATTTCCTTTTTTCCTTTGTAAATTATAAAACCCGATTTTCCAAGGTTTTGGTCTAAAAACCAAAGACACGTGTTAAATATACAAATGGGTTGATTAAAAAGACCGCATCGGAACTTTCGATGCGATTGAGTCTTTTATATATATAAAGCCTCGCCCCTCCGATCACATCAGAAATCTTTGAAAGGCTCCTCTGATTATGTTCGATTGACACTTCCAATTGCGATGTTCTGATTGCTCCATCGCATCGGAGTTTTTCAATCGCATCGCAAACTGACATCGCGACCACTTTCTTGTTCCGCCGATTGACCTCTCCACCGATCCATTCTCCACCGTTGATCTCGTTCTTAGATCAACAGCCACCACTTGATCGCATCAGCCCTCCGATCGCGCAATCGCATTGGATTTTTTCCATCGCACCCCTTTCTTACCCGTCGTCACATCTCCCCGCTGCACTGACACTGTCCACGTGAACCACAGCATCCACACATGCTCCTCTCCCACCTTCTGAAGCAGTTTGACCCATTTCGCAGGATTTTTTAATTATTTCTGTGTTTTGCAAGTGTTTTTAATGGTTTTTCATTATACAATGAAGAAAGGTCGAAGGCTGGGGAACACATTTCCCATGCCTGTCTTACATTAAAAGAGCCGGTCCGCCAAGATCTATTTACTTTTTGTCAATGCTCTATGAGCATTGATACCTTCAAGGCCCAACACGGCTCTACACATTGACAAGACACTATGGTTCAAAATCGCATTTAAAAAGAGTTTCAGTGTTGAAGAACAGACCGCAGCAGAGATGAATATTGAAGACAGATTTAGGGAATTACGGTTAAAAATAATTATCAAAAAACCTAATTCCCTGGATCCAAACACAGTCAAAGGAAATCATAAGTGTTTAAACTGACAGAAAGGTTTCCACTACCTACATTTGAGGTGAATTGATTCCTCAGCTACTACAAGAGCCACTTGTTGCCTCAAACCTTTCAAAACAGAGGCCGAGTTATTGATTAAACAAATATCTGTCTCCAGTGCTACCAAGAAGTTAATTCTGCCAAAGGAGTTTAATAGAAAATATCCGCAGAGTTACTCCCGATAGAGCACAGAACCTTAAAATTCAACATTTTTTCCCTAGCGAGCTTGAAAAGTTAATGTAACCAATTAATATAGGAGGAATATCAGGATGTTCTCCATCGAGCCCCTCAAAGGCCGAGAGATAGTAATCTGTATTAATTTCCTTAAGAGATATTTTATCAGATCTCACTGTTGGAAATATG
The DNA here is from genome assembly GCA_034641835.2 of Pinus albicaulis. NCBI lineage: Eukaryota > Viridiplantae > Streptophyta > Pinopsida > Pinales > Pinaceae > Pinus > Pinus albicaulis. The sequence goes on along the minus strand of JAXQQM020092444.1, from coordinate 1,009 downwards.
ATGCAGAGTGTTGTCCTTGATGGCAACCCACTGAATGAAGATGAAGACATGCGACTGTTGACATGTGTTGTACTTGAAAGGCAATCCTCTTGATGAAGTTGTGCTTGAGAGAATATGTTCCTGATGAAGAAAATATGATGTATCTACAGTGTGTACAAAAGGCAATGAAAAAAGGAATTCAGAATGTGCTCAAAATATGATGAAAAGAGTATGTCTCTTTGTATACGCGGATTGGACTAGGGTAAGTCGCGTATGCACGCAGAAAAGAACGTGCCAAGTCGCGTATGGGCTAAAGCGCTCAAAAAGTGCAAAACCAAGGGTAACCACCATGGTATTGACCCATGGTATTGGGTAATGATCCGCCTAATTGACCCCGTCCAGGTAGTTTTGGGCTCATGGTATTGTTTTGGCCCATGGTATTGAAAAAGGGGCTCGTGGTATTGAAAAGGATAAACCTATATAAGGAGAAGAAATTCATTGTGAAAATCATGGGTGTGGTGCAAGATGTCTGAGCTTGAATGAATACTTCTCTCTGAATTATATCTGAATGAAAGGGTTACACTTGAATGATAAATCTGAATGTATGATGCACCAATGATGAAGAAGGGGATCTAGTTCTGAATTTCTCTTGTATTTGCTAGATCTGATTATGGAAGGCTTAGATCTGTGATGAGGCGAGCATCTAGGCGAACATCTGTCTGAAGAAAAAGGTAGATCTGAACTGAATATCTGATCTGATGAAGTATGCTGCTCTGTAATGATTGAAGATCTATACGCTACTTCTTGCTGGGAGGGTAGGCGTTGCCAGATATACGGCCTGCTGAGAGAAAGTGACAATAAAATATAATAATCGAGGTATACATCATGTAGGGATGGAAGCGCCGTATATACGCGACATCGCTGAAAGTAAAAGCGCGGTATGCAAACTAGGGTTTGCCTAAGCAAAGGGTATGAAATATCTGATCTCTGTCACGGTGATACCATCCAATCACAAGGATAAGTTTCTCAT